>CAJQZN010041789.1:58436-103582 GCA_907164685.1 Colias eurytheme | reverse complement strand
TTGCTCTGCTATCGTTCTAGATATGTCCCCTGGTGGTTCATTTGACCTATATTTTTGTCCTATGCGGGCTTGTAGTCTATAATTATAGGCTAAGATTATAGGTAATCAATATTTCCAATTTTCTGGCAATCAATATTTCAAATAAAATGTGTGTATAAGGCCCTTCGCTCATGGAGCTACTAAAAAATGACTGAACTAATCAGTAATTACGATTACAAACCAGTTACAAATTGTATCTCGCATACAACGCTACTCAAGTTATAAGGTTTCAGTCACTTGTCAATGTTTGCTCGTTCATTTTTATCATAAAAAGCAAGGAAAATCGGGAAACCAGTAGCGTGGAGACCGGCACGACGCGTCGCGCGTGATTGGTTGCTAACGCGTTACTCACCAGTTAGTAACTAGTTGCGTAGTGTGCGAATCTCCATAGAACATGTATGGGCTGTGACGCTCAGGCAACTCGTTAGTAATTTGAGTTTGTGACTAGTTCTTTTTGAGTAGCTCCATGAGCGAAGGGCCTTAATAATTAGTTTTATACATAGAAACAACTTCAACTCTTTTTTTTTAATTGATTATTTTCCAGCCTTTCTTGTATCAGTAAACGTAATTTTTTTAGAACATTGAATATAGAGATTGTTTCAAAAACCTGATGAAAATAAGATACTGATATCATGTACAAACACACTAAAATGTAATTCAGGAACAAAGAAGTATAGTTCAAAAACTGTAAATTCCTACAATCAATAGTCAAGCATCTTAAAACTAGCGTTAGGAACGCACGCTGAAAACTAAAAATGATTGTGATTTACGACAAATTCCATGTTGTAGCTATAGTGCCCTCGTACCTCGATTAGCAAGATTTTCAAGAGTTTGTGTCGACATATTGTTCTTTCTACAGGGTGTCCCATTGTTGGTATACTAAGCTCAATGGAGGTTATAGTTTAGCATACGCTGAGTACGTAAAAAATACTTAAAAAATTCCAGACGCATTTTTTTTTTCAAATAGATGAATTCTTAAAACTCTATGTGTACACTCATAACAAGCAACCCGCCCAACTTTGCCACCAGCACGTGAGCTATCGTTTTAAGATTATGTTTTCATAGACAAAATGCTCACATTAGAGAAGCGGTAGGTATATATGCCGGCTGTGCGAAGCTAGAGAAGAAAACATGGATTTTCAGGAAAAATTTAGCAAAAAATTTTTGACGTAATTTTGTTGTTTAAGTATATTTTACGTGATCAGTGTATGCAAAACTACAAGGCCCTTCGCGCTTAGTATACCAATAGTGGGACACCCTGTATATAACAATCTTTCCGCAAGACATTCCTCAAGAGCCTATTTTTGAAAAAAACCGCTTCAAAATTGTAGCATATTTTTAAAGATCTATGACGGATAAACAGCGGGAGGCATCTTTGTTTTATTCTATGTAGTGATAGCTAATTATTGAACTCTATAATGTGTTGTTTAATAAATGTCAATAAGTAGGTACAAACAGTATAGTGTAAACTTTATTAACATTAATTATTCACCAATTTTTACTTTTGCCTCACTAATTTATGATTGCATACAATCACGATAAAGCATGAATGGTATTCTACCCCAAGTCAGGATCTGTGAGTAAAATATTCAAATATAAAGTTTACAACTACGCGTCGGACAGGGCTTTACATATTCACTCGACCAGAGAATGGTTCCACTTCGTCCGTAACTTTGCTGCAGTCAACAAAAAGATCTCATTTACCAAATATTACGTTTGACTTGAGTTTGGCGTCTGAGTTACGTAGTGCATCCCAAAGGATTCCAATTCTGTGTTACTCGCAGTCAAAGAAATCTTCTTTAAAAGTACTTTAACTTTACTTGTAACTTAGTTAAAAATCTCGGGTTTAGAAAAGGTTTGATACATGATTTATTCAAAAAAGAAGTTTGAATTTTAATTACAATATTAATATACTCAGAATATGATTTTACGTTTCGAACACTTTCCAGCGAGTATCCATCCATCTTACATTTCTTAATATATAATCATCATCATCAAGCCCTTATACGTTTCCACTGCTGGGTCACGAGCCTCCTAAGAGGGTACTTACAGGCCATAAATATATAATACTCAGGTAAAATCAAACGCAAGATAATCTTGCTTCACAATTCTAATCATTGAAAAGAGCAATCAATTCAGCAATAATCTCACACCGTTAGATCAACATTATAACGAGTGATCAAATAAGCTAAACAGCCCAATAACAAAGATTTAGTTACATAACTTGTGAATTTATAGTCTCGATTCCAAAATACCAAAATTTGAATTGTAATTACCGTACGGATAACCGTAAATAGAACGTGCCCAGTAAATGTAACCCAGAACACAATTTGAATTTCCAAATCATAATTACGAAGCGCTTGTGTTATGATCGGGTATTGATAAAAGGTTTGACCATTTTATGCGCAATTTTAAATATAATGTCTTAATAATTACAGATTACATGGAATAAGGTAATGAGCATTTTTTAATAAATATAGAGCTCATGAAAAATATACAGATTTCTTAGATAAACTTCTAAATACCAATCCACATAAAATCTAATCTGTCCACTGCCTCCTCTTTCAGTCTAATGAAAAGATTTTAACAAACAACATTATTAAATAATTTTCTAATATTTGATCCTTTCCGGCAAGCAGTATACAATATCTAAAGTCATCTCTATATTAAATTTTACCATATCTTGTATGAATATCACGAATATAATAACACTTTTTCAATGTTTTTCTATAGTTTTTCAAAACTAATTATCGTGTATTATAAAAAAATATTCACATTACATACGAAGTAGGGAAGCACTTAATACCTATATATTCCATTCCAAGGTAATTTGTATAACGTTCACAATGTAAACGCCTAAAGCCTACAGACTGCCTACGCCTTCAGCAGAAGTGTTAACAGAATCACTCGAGCAATAAGCGAGCAAATTGTATAATTACACCAAGATAAGAACGTTTACTTTTATTTAGTAATTAGAGGCTGAAATTGCGTCACAAACAGAAAATTTGATTACGTGTTTGTTAACTTTGGGAGGCTTCATAAACTTCATCGCTGAAAGTTTTTCAGCCTACAATTAGATGGCAAGTACTTTCTAATACCTAATTGGAAAAGTTGATAGCATGTTGATAATTAACTATTTTCTAGGTCATGAGTGTTATTCCATTTCACAAGCATTTCAATTGTCATTTGTTATTCGGTATTTCACTCGGAATCAGTTATTTATGTCTGCAATCATAGAAATTTCCAAATATATCTACCCTTCTTAATAAAGAGCGTTTTTTTTTATTTGTTAAATATTTATATTAAATTAAGAATAAGATGAACAGCTATTAATATCTCTTCAACAATGACTCTACACTTAAAATCTCCAATAGCCCAAGCTTCAAACTAATCACTCTGCTTTTAATTGAAATTACTATATTTACCAAAATATTCTGGTGGAAAACTTAATTAAGGTTTCGTAATCAAGGAAGATTATTTGATTATTATTTATTCCCAAAATAATATCTTAATTATAGAAAATATGTCCTCCTCCAAGTTTTACTCATAAATACATAGGTATGACAGTGCATTGTGGAAGTTACCTCACCTATAATAATATATTATCTTATAGTCCCCTATGGTGAGAGATTCATGCTTATATCTTTATCGCTTTGAGGCTGGCAAGCGACCCGAAATCATTTCAATAAATTTATGAGGCTGCTTATCGTTTGACGTATTAACTCTTACACCTTCTTCATTCCCTTGTTATAAATAAAGACTGCAATAAAATACTATTATTAACTTTCTCACGTCTCGTATGACAAAACTCAGAAGCTCTAAAGTCATAAGAAAGAACAAAAGTCTAAATAAAACGGTCTAGAAAGTTCTTAGAATTTCTGAATGAGCATCACGCCATCAGATTTTATTATTTTATCAGTGCGCAAGTTTCCATGAAGCTGTACATTAGTACATATTATATAATAGAAGATTGCGCCGGCTAACTTCGTGATAACAATAGATGACCTCCGTTTGAAACTTTGACTAGACTTTGTGTCACTGATATAGAAGTGGAACTTAGTTTGGATCTATCTAATGAAGACAACACCACTTGTCCAAGAAAGTCATTGGAAAATCTTATTGTTATATTCTTTGTGATACTGCGTTTAATGATACCTACTATCCCAGATATGTAGTATTGTTCAATCCGTTTAAAATAACCTTAAACTACTCACAAAAAAGAAAAATACGACTTATTTGGCGTACTTATCACTTATAAGTGATTTCTTCCAGGCAACCAGAGTAAAAGGTAACAAGTCAAAATACCAGTTAGCCAGAAGGGCTTTTACATATTAACGCGGACGCGTGGGTGAACTGATGGTTCACCCTGGTAGCGACATGCGCAAGGGCGTCCCCCCTTGACGGGGATCTCGAACCTCGGCTTGGGCTGTCGCTTGAGTGGAGGAGGCTGGAAGGGCCCTAGTCGGACGGGTTACATACTGTCTTTGTCTTTGTTTAATTGTAAAACATATTTTATAATAAAACTTTTACTTAATCCATTTGCAATAAGACGGTCCATGTTTACCCGAAATAAATTTCATTTCACACTAATATATTTATAAGCTATGTTATTTTATGCATCGCTTCTAGCTAGTATCAAACTGTATTCAAATACCACTTTAGTAGGGATATCCTTAGATAACGGACTCTGAACTACTAACTTTATAAGCTCGTTACTACGTACCAGCTTAAAATTGAAACTGCTAAGGAGAATTACTAAATTTATTTCCTTTCATAGACAATTTTCATTTTAACGTGTACTATAAAATGGTATATCATAAATAGATTTATAGGCACTATTTTAATACGTCTCCCTGGCTCCACTTAGTTCATAATATAATTTAAGTTAATAGTTATTTATAAATGAAAATAAATATGACATAATATCCTAAATATGCCTCACGATTTGTATGTCTTATGACACTCTAACTTAACACTCAAATAAGTTGACTAGAAAATAAGTGAACAAGTCAAGTTAGTTTCAATAAGCTAACCAAAGTCTTAAATATTATGCATCTCAAGGTGATACTCAAATATATCACCATTTTATTCATTCAACTTCACACCGAGTTTTATTTCTACAGTTATGTCCAAAACACAATGTCAAAGGAACAGGAAACGCTCTAGTCTTGTGAACTTTAAAAATAGTTGAGAAAGTCCGTTACAGAACTATTCCACTTGCAGTGCCACAAAGATGACCAAAGAGCAGTCAGTAATGTACAAGATTTCCTTACTTTGTAGTGTTTGTATAATGTATTACAATTGTACATTTTATTTACTTAACTGTTGTATTAGCAACAAAATTTGGATAATAGGCGAAGAACAATGTATAAGTAGGGTCTCATGAAAACTGCATTGGTCGTTTGAGAAGGACAATTTTTTATTAAAAGACTTTATAAGAGACTGGTAATATTTAAGAATCTTCTAAGATAATATCTTAAGACGATACACAAAAAAAAATCCACTGCTTGGTGGGCGGAGTCTAATAGCTCGCTATTGCGAACGCGGGTGTGCGCGAAGTCATTCTTGCAAACTCGCCGCGCTGCCGCTGGCCGACTCGGGACAAACATGTATGGAGTCGTCATACAGTTATAATATTGTTATACATATATTTAATTGTTGATTTATTGGTTTTATATTCTTGCTTATAAACAAATAATCTTCTTTTTAACAACTACTTAGACATTATTAATAATTATTATTATTTCGTAATGTTTACTTTATTACAAAATAATACAGGTTATAATTAATAATCTTTAAAATAACAAAAAATATTGTTACTCTGAAAAAATGAAATGGTACTCAATAACGCGAACTACTGAATTGATTTAGATAGAATTTGATGCTGACGTAGATATTACATCATGCCCAGAAATGAAAGGTACTATTTCTGAAAGAAGTTATAAACCCTAATTCTTCTCAGTCAAAGTCAAGAGTGGAAGATATCACTAATACAGTAAAACTGATGCGAAACTTTGGATGTTAATTTGTATATTTTTTTGTTAGTTGTTACTTAATCACGTCAAGACTACATTACCAATTTTGATAAAATATAGCTAATTGCCTGGATTTACACATAGGATACTTTTTATCCGAACTGAACACTTCTGTGGGATAAAACAGGATTCACGATATAACCTAATTCCACGCGGGCAAAGCCACGGTCGGAATGATATTTTTTTAATAAAATAATTGTTTTAAAAAAAACACAAAATATATTGACGCATGTATTTATTTTTTGCACTCTATTATAATTGTAATTATTCATTACAAATAATCAAAATAAAATAGCCAGAACAAAGTTAGGCCCTGGTAGGGTAGGTAGGCAGGTACAGCAATGTGAGACGAACACTGGCTTATTTATACCAATAATAATGTATTATAAACATTAAATTAAGTTTACTTTCTAACAACAAAAATACATAATGTTAGCTAATGTGAAAACGAATCAACCAATCATCCCACAACAATGAAATGTGCACACAAATATTCATCCAAATTGGTTCATGTGATTAGGAGGAGTGACTGCAGCGCCATCTTCCGGGCCCAATTGTGTTTCCAGATCACCCAGGAACTCAATTTAATATACTTACACAAAATTTTTCGAAATGAAAACTCACATTACTATGTAAATATGAATATAAACCTGTTTTAGTACTAAGCAATTTCCCGCACAGGTATAGTAAGTATAAATGAAATAAATATCAACATCAAATTCTTTATACAACATACTTATCTACCACCTACTAAGAAATGTAATTCTTGAAATTTTTACGTATTTTTTTTAAATATAATACTACTCCAATGAGCTCCTGTTCCATATTACGTCCACCATACTTCCACTAAGTTCACCATGATTTTTTATTTCTTTGCACTTTGTTGCTTTTTGCTAAAAATGGAATCATGCGATAAAACCAGTAGAGCGTTGATAACATACATTTTTGACTGAATAAAGGTACTTACGAAGGAGTGGGTTCACATTGTGAACAATCAGTGGGTTTATTTTCCTTCTGGATTCCGGATTTCTGAAAAGATTATCTATGCTATAAATGAAAAAATCTTACACATTCGTTATGTACTTAAAACAGGTACATATCAAACATCGTCTATAATACAATTATCATCAAATTTAAAATAAAACCAACTTACTTCATTAATTTGTTCCAATTGTAAGCATTCTTTTTCCTCCAACCTATAAGTTTCTTCTTCTTATTTTCTTTATTGTCCCCATTTGTCTCATTTTGTCTTATCGTGTTGTCACCCTTTGTTACGATTGCGCGAGCGACACAAGTTCCCCGTGTGACGGCCGTAGCGGGAATGACTCGTGCAGCGATCGGGGTAGGAACTAGGAAGGTACAGGGCGGCTCTCGCTATATTGGCTGGTCGCGCGCTAATTTCAAGTATTTCTTGTTTATTTCAAAACCATCACATATTTCAAAATTCTAACTCGGTAGACGTATAGGTTGTATATTTTATAGTTAATATCCAAAAAGTCGTAACTTTACGTTTGTTATTTTGAAGATGCCAGAGATTAAAAAAAAATAACAATGAGAACTTTGTATTTTTTTTCTATCGAGAAAATATCATGGAATCATGTTTCTAAAACGGTAGACGTATTGTGTTACTATTGAACTTTCTTGTCAAGAATTTTCATCACGACAACTTTAATAATATAAAAATTACGAAGGTTTAAAAAGGGCCGTAAATGTTAGAAAAATTAATTCATCACCTTAAGATATTTTCCCACATATTTTGTAATTTAAAATAATCGTGTAATTCACATTCAGAAACACAAACCTAAATCTACTCTTATCTCTATCTACATTATGAGTACGTTGTGCATATAATATAGGTAATATAATATAATTTTGAAAATATAATAATATTTTATCCTTTCATTGTTGGTTTAAAGAATGTTATAATTTAAAGAAAGTTTATTTCCATAAAACCATTAGCATTTTATTAAAGTACAGCAGGATCACTAGGATTTCTTCCTCATTGCATATTATTTAATAAGATCTGAAACTATAAAAAGCAAAATATCGCGCTTGGTTTACCATTGCATTTTATGCTGCATTGTATATTCATGTCGCGAATTAATTTATTGAAAAATATATAAGTTTTTGCCGACGTCTAGACTCGTATCAGTAAATGCTTGAAATTTTTCATCCCTATCTCATATATTTATTGTAACCGAAAATGCATTTTAAGTGAGATTACATTTTTGATAAAACTATTTACGATAAGTTGTCTTGAAGAGATCGCTGTCTTAACGATAAGACCGCCTGTTGTGCTCAACTGTGTCTCTTTCTTTTATATAAGTATTTGCTTTTGTAATTTTTATGTGGTGCACAATAAAGTATTTTTGTTTGTTTGCTTGTAAGGTAATGCTAAAAAGTAATATAATAATTAATATTATGAACGTAAACGACCAACTATTGTATAGGTATTTAGATCATAAATTTAAGCCTAGTAATATAGTAAAACTGCAAATAAATTAATTGTTTGCTATTTTCGTAACTCTTTCGAAACTTGAATTCATTTCAGATATTGCATTCTTTGTCTTAACAGTTATTATAGTTTTTGTATCTTCCTTTAAGCCTAAATCCTGCTCAGCCACGATAAAATCATATTAAAATACACTTATTAATCAGTACTACTAACTTTCATAAATTTATTTACCCTTGCAAAATATCCCAACAAACTTGTCAAAGACAAAATTTACCATAAAATTTTCTGATCGAGTTTCTTGCTGCAGGTTCTTCTCGATAGATACTGCTTTCGGAATCGGTGGTAAATGTTAAAAATATGTACTTAATGACGATTCAAAAGTGCTTCTAGAAGAGGTCTAATTGAATAAATAAATGTTTATGTTTAATCAATGGATAGAAAGATTTAGTCACATATTATTTGAAAAATCAAATCGAGAATCTTCAAGCATGTAATAAAACTAGTGTGATCAACTCCACTTACTGAATATAAATTAGGACTGTCAATCGGTTCGTGGCTTACTATATCTTCTGGCTCTCTCCCAACTACTCTAAAGTATAAATCTTCAGATTTTCCTCACAATTTGGAAAGACATTTCATTGTTAGTTTTATCACTTTGTGTCTGCTATTAACCTAATTTTGAAGATTTCTATGAAATCTTATTTGATAAAGTATTTGATAGGTACTTACATCAAACTAATGATCACGTTGATTTGTTATTTAAGTAATTTCTTAAATTTAGAAATGAAAATTTTTCGCTTAAATTTCACGATTTGTGTGTGAAGCTATTTTTAAGTACCTACATAAATTTATAATAAATTTTTCTACTTTGGCATTTTTAATGTTTTGTAAAAATATTTACGCAGCCTAAAATACTCCTTAAAATATATTAAGTGTAAATTTTCAATAAAATATCAAGAAATATGGAAATAACTTGTTTTTATTGTAATCAATTTCAAAAATAGAAAAGTAGTTACTTATACAAATTTTCCACAAATAACTTTTTCCAAAAAATACCTCAAAATGTATTAATTATAATTTATGTATCCTTTCCTTAACCTTTTGCTATTAATGTTTTTATTTTTTCAGACATTCACTGACTGCAGCTTAAATAAATAATATTTATTATGCATATTATGCATATTATGCATATAATATACAATATACCTACCTGTATAGCTTAATTTATGGTATCCTCTTTCATTGTAACATATTACGTCAATCTTAATCTTAATCTTCTTATATATAAAAATGAATCGCAAAATGTGTTGGTAAGCGCATAACTCGAGAACGGCTGAACCGATTTCGATAATTCTTTTTTTATTATATTCCTTGAAGTACGAGGATAGTTTTTATGTAGAGAAAACGTAAACATGTACCACGGGCGAAGCCGGGGCGGACCGCTAGTACTATTATAAAGGCGAAAGTTTGTATGGATGTATGGATGTTTGTTACTCTTTCACGTAAAAACTACTGAACCGATTACAATGAAATTTAGCACACATAATATAGAGGGTAACTTGGATTAACACATAGGATAGGTTTTATCCCGGAAATCCTACGGGAACGGGAACTATGCGGGTTTTCCTTTGAAAACGCGGGCGAAGCCGTGGGCGGAAATCTAGTATTATAATAACATAATATATACCCAACATAATATATGTACCTAATCCATAGTGGCTAGAGCATTGTAACACCTAGAGAACAAAATAAACATTAAAAATTTCAGTCGAACGAATCACTTCTCAATATTTACACAAACGGTTAATAAATGATTACTAGATCGAGTTATTCTCTATTTTCCTTTTCCCACATCGATCATACACTAACTCTGGCATCTGCACAAAAGCTCTCCTATAAAATGATAGCAAATATAATATGTAAGTTGCAAGCACTTAGAACACAGACAAATTTAAACCTTTAGTAGATGATCTTTAGAAACATTATTGTACAAAATAGATCGCTTGTTTTATTTAACAAGGAGTGAAAAATGGCTTCTGTAAAACATGTAGGAGCTTCAATTTGATATTTTTGACGGAAGAATGGAATTATTTAGAAGAAAGAATTTGCGTATATTAAAGGATAGGCTTGTTACATTACATCAATAGCTTCCTTTGATAACATCAAATTTATTTTTGATTGATTTCATTCATTAATTAAATATAGTTTATAAAGAATGAGCTCATGCTAAAATAAAAATTTAACCAGAATTGCTGTTTACAATAATTCCAAACAATAACAAATAGTTTTTGTTTTGTATTATATCATCAAATACCTAAACTTTAAAATTAAAGGTTAGTTCATACATGAAAATTATTTAATTATTGCAAAGTATTGATTACGCAGTCACGATCATTTACTCACAGTGGAGAATAATGACTTCCAGAGTTGAAAATCGGCAATTAGGTCAGTCTCTGGGAGCTTACTACATACTTACGGATGTATAACGTATGAGTTTTACTAATTAAACTTTGAATTTTCATCAATAAATTCGTGTTACATTATACTCATTGAAAATTCTCGATGCACTAGTACGAAACGCCCTTTAGTAATATGTAGACTCATAATACATTGGGTAATTGTTGTTGATAAATAAAAGTCAATGCACCAATCCTAGTTATTTTACTACCCAGGTGGATATTTGAATTTAATATGGGCAAACGATTGGGCATTTTTAAAAATCCTTATGAAGAGAGGTGTATAACATAAATCCATGCACGCAGTTCTTGGTACATTAAAAATAAAAATTCTATGTATTAAAAAAGCTGCAGTTTCAAAAAGTGCTTCGTAAAACATAATATATCTACTACATAAGAACTCTACACTCATAACTGTACATGATAATATTTCTATCTATTGAAATAACCTGACAAGCCACGGTAAAAAATTGCCTTAGATCGGCCTACATAACCAAAAATTTACTCAGTACGTTTACCTAATGAAGGTAATTCCACAATTGACTCTGCCCTAATTATAACCGGAATTTAACGTAACATTGACCGGCAACATAACTTGTATTGTTCTACCCAATTCTCATTATCCTAATAAAGATAATTAAATAAGTGACAAGAACCGTGCACGAGGAGTAAGCGAACTAATTAGGCGCTAATTAAGCCCGGCCTCTTTGGACAATTTCTTTATCTATATTTTGTGGTAAATGTCTTAGTTCAGAGGGTGCGTTGGTATATTCTGCAATTGATAATTAAAATGAACTTTGTTTATTTTTGAATGACTGACACTTAAATGTATCTTATGATCTATACCTATATTTGCAGTATTCCATCTTATATTAGGTACTGCATGAATTTGGATATACCTAGTAACACAGCACAAAGATCTATTTGCAACATACAGAAGCTCTGCATTGTTAAAGTTTGAGGTCAGTATGAATGCGTTTGCCTATTATTCGATATAGGTCTAGGTCCTGGATCATAACCACGGCTATATTATTAGGAGAAGGTCAACGAATTATGAACCAATGTTGTGAGTTTGCGTAATCACACTTGCTGCAACTGGATAAATCATATCTATATTATATATACCTACATGAAAATTTATAAGTATGGATGTGTGGATTTATGGATGTTTATTACTCTTTCATGTTAAAACTAATGGACGGATTTGAATCAAATCAAATCAAATCATTTATTTATTTCTCCTCACAATTCCCAATCACATAAATTAATCTACATGCTTACAAAATTATATATATTAGAAACGGTAGTAAAGTTCCTTTTTATATTAATAATCCTCGCAAAAATTTAACCCTTGAATATACTAAAAAGCATTCATTTAGCCATTTACTAAGATAATGAAAATTCCCACATTGATACACGGCGCGATGCGGTAATGACCTTTGATGAGATAAGAATATCTTGTTATTGTTTTATCGCTTATAATTTTGCACTCATATACAAATTAAATACAAAAGAAGTTATAGTCATAATAAATCAAATGGGTGCAAGTACCTACCATTCAAAATCCATACTAATATTATAATGTAACTCTGTCTGTCTGTCTGTTACTCAATCACGTCTTAACTACTGAACCAATTTGCATGAAATTTGGGAAAGAGATGTTTTGATACCCGAGAAAGGACATAGGATAGGTTTTATCCCGGAAATCCCACGGGAACGGGAACTATGCGGGTTTTCTTTGAAAACGCGGGCGAAGCCGCGGGCAGAAAGCTAGTAAAAATATTTTTTTAATAAATTAAAACCACTTAAAACTTTACCAATAAAAATATAAACTTAAGTTAGAATTATTAGACAGTACATTTACCTGGTTTATAAATTTATATTCATCCTTTAGTAATTTGTTAATTAATAGATAATGATCGGGGAAAACTAACAAAAAAAACAGACTATTGACCAGATAACTTAATTCGGACACATTATCAGAAAATGTGTAGATACTTCTTTATTCACAACATTACCGCGTCCGAAGTAAACGCGTACACAAACAAAGTAATAGGATGTAAATTGTCAGTAAGTATTTGCCATCTTTTATACATTAGCTAGAAGGGAATAATTTTCGACTCTCGTACCCCACTTTGATATCGCGAAACATAAAATATTTCGTCGAAATATGGTCGTCAATAAAACGTCACATAACTATGAGTGACCGACAATAATGTGACAAGAAATCCATAAGGCTTTCACGAATATGGGAAAATTTGGGAATTGAAGTGGTATTAAAGCTATTGGAACATAAAGGCCACTTTACTCTTACAAACTATACTTAAATATTCTTTTGTGAGGCAAAAAACCATAAATTATTTTTTGTTACGATGAAAGGTATTCTTAGAAAACCCGTATTTTGGAGAGATCTCCAGGTGTTCAATCATACGCATGTTTAACACTAAATAATATAACAAACAAATAACAATACTATTTTATTGTAATAGCGTATAATAAAGTGGAAAATTGGCATTCTAAAGCGAGTTATTGTAGAAAATAACACTCTGTAAACAGCAAATTCTTAGGAAATTATATGTGTATAATTTCTATGTATATTCTTATAAGTAAATGTAGTTTACATTACTTTTACACCGCAAAACCCTTTTCCTTCCATTGAAAAGTCGACACGTCTCCGAGTCAACGATATAGTCTTTTAATGCTTATTTTACTGCAGAAAGAAACCCAAGTCGACCCTTTCAATGTTTATGGGTAGGTTGAAAACATACGTATAAAACTATGACTCGATTCATTTTAAACAATTTTAACTGATTTCTGGAGAGCAACTCTCGTGTTTATTTTCTTTGAATTTGGGTTCAAACAATTCTTGCACAATTGAAGCACCCGAAAATTAATGCTAAGTAACACATTTATTTCTACTATGAAATTCCTGTTTATATTAATAACATAGCTTTCCACCCGCAGCTTCGCCCGCACAGTCAAAGAAAAACCCGCATAGTTCCCGTTCCCGTGGGATTTCCGGGATAAAACCTATCCTATTTTCCGGGATAAAAAGTAGCCTATGTCCTTTCTCGGATATCAAAATATCTCTATACCAATTATCATACAAATTGGTTCAGTAGTTAAGGCGTGATTGAGTAACAGACAGACAGACAGAGTTACTTTCGCATTTATAATATTAGTATAGATTGTATCTAGATAATAATATAACAAGAGGTGCTAAGTGCTTATTGCTTATACAAACGTTCGCTTTTATAAAAATAAGTTAATTACATGCTACCTATATTTTATTACAGCGTAATGGTCTTATATAATTTCCATCCTTCCTTCAATGAAAACTCATAAACTTACATAAAATTAGATTAGAACTCATTAAATAGATTCTCTATTGTTCTAAGAAAAATACGGAGTTCGTTTCTCGAAACAACTTTACCGATTTCACTGAAATTTTATTTATACAGATAAGAGTAATCAGCCTTATAAATCAAGCCTTACTTCCCGAAGAAAACAGTTTGTTCAAAGTCAAACATTGTTAGTTTGTTCTCGTTACATTTTTCCCTGTGAAAAGCTCTTTGTTTTATATAATTGTGTAATTCAATCGAGCATTGATTTGAGAGAAATGTTAAATCAAATCTATTCAGCACTTGGAATTGTTATAAGTATTATGAATCAATTAGATATGTCTCCCAAAAACAGGTCCTAGAGGAAAACTTGTAAATACAGTTTTTACCTTTTAAAATATGAATATGTAATCATGTTTTTACTAATTGCAAAGAATTGCAAAAACATACCACTTTGGGTGGATACTTACCTGTTATTCAATCATAGAAGATAATGTATTTGGCCATATAAAAAGTTTTATCACAACTTATAAAATTATATTTTAACTCTGTTCGCAATATCCCACAATTGAATACAACATACAGTATAATAAAGCCTACAGGAGCGCTGTTTTGTTCATGTTTACAGTTTCAGAGAGCGTAAAATTTGCGACAGCGGCTGAACATTCCTGTGACATAAAAACGAGTTAATTTCGTGAAATTCTTACCGCATTTTCGGTAAGTAGTCATACGCTATTGGAAGCACGTGCTGACAATATAAAATGGCAATAAAAGCAGAACTGTTTCCAACTAGACGAACACTATAACCGTTGTCGAAAACACAAAACACGTGATAAAATTTTATTGTCCAATGCTGTGATATTAAACATCCAATATGAGTGTATAGATTGGTTTTAGATATGTTTGTTATGTAGGTTAATGGTGAAAGGAAATCCGATTTTTTTAAGCACCATTAACATTTACAACAATGCTTCTTAATGCAAAAAAAAAACGTACAAAAAAAATGATCAGAGAATCTAACACAGCACATACCTACAACTACAAGCTTACTACAAGACGTGGAATGCAGTCGCTGGTCAATCACAACAGGATATTTACTTTGAGGTCATTGTTATTATTTTAGATTATTAATACAATAATTGAATTTTATTAATTACACACAAGAACGGTAGTTGCTTTCCGAACCAGTGGCATTTCGATTTCAAGTCCTAAACGAAATTTTGTGGCATGAACAAAATGAGCTTGCTAAACTCAAATCATAATAAACTTTACCAGTATTTATGTGTCGTTTCAGGATATATCACAATGGAATTAAGACGGATGACAGTACGGTTAACGTGCAAATCTTGCAAATCCTGTGATGTATTGCCGCACTGGCGGCATCAATAATTGTGCTAGCTAAAATTCTTATTTTTGAGGGTGGCAATTGTTACAGTTAAAAAAATTGGTGTTGTAGTGTAATATAAAATAGTGGGATTAACAATTAACATGATGAATATCAAAGTTGTGTACCTACTACAAATTTGATGTTATCGTGATATTTTGAGAAGAGAACCACATAATGTCGATATTAGTAGTGATAATAGTGATATTTTAATTCAAAATAAAAAGAAGATGAGAAAAACTCAATAAATATGAATCTCACAAATCCATAGTTGGTAAAGAAAGTCAGCTTTTGCGTTCATCTCACGCGTTCCGCACGATATTTCGAAAAGCTTTAGGTGCTTTACAGGTTTGAGAGGGACGTCAAAGGTGCCTTGCTCGATGGATTGATCTCGTGAAAAAGGCTTCTAATGGAAGCGTATACAAAGAGGTACATTTGCCTTCTATCCGCCGCATGAGGGACATTGTATAGGTACTGTAGTGACGGTAATGAACTGACGTAGGTCTTACTAACTTACGTACCTACGAAAAAGAAGTAGATTATAGCAATAAAGTTTCCTAAGGCTCTACTGCGTATTTCCAAACTATACATAGCCAGAACGCAACCATAGGAAACTGATCGTGTATACTTTGTAATGCTGTTTTTAAATTTGTTATTACAATATATACACGAATTTTGCGTACTGATCGTGTATACTTTGTAACGCGGATGCTTGCTTCTTCGTTCCAAACTATACACGATCAGTACGCAAAATATGTATAACTAAATATAGCTACTACACAAATTACGCTTGAACAAAATAATAAATATATAGGCAATCAAAGACTTGTACAGCTATATCTATTTACTTTTGTTCTTCTTGATTGATTCATTGAAATATGGAATAAAAATATTATTAGGTAAACTTAGAAAAATAAATAGGTAACAGTCAACAGATATAAGGATTACCTATGGGTTAGGTTAGGTTCGTGTTTTTTTTAACTACATAAAAATAGGAGCCCCGCGAAGCGGGGCTCCGTTCCTCGCAACCGTCTTCTTCTGGACTTATTAGATTCTTACATTTTAACACTATTGTCAGTTGTAAGTCGTGCAGTTTAGTCGGGAACGAAGACACAAGCATCCTCGATACAAAAAATATACGATCAGTACGCAACATTATATACACAATACACATGCATTTTAATAATAGATTTCAAAACAGCAATACAATAATATTAACGCGAGCGATGGAAAGACGCCGCGCTTACCTACTCCGAAACATACACGATTAGTCCGCATGCGTACTGGCGCTGTATATTTTGGAGCGCTATTCTTACTTACTTCACTACAAAGTATACGCGAGTATTTGCGTACTGCTGTTGTATAGATTGGAAGAACTTTGTAAAAAAGTTATTTCCAAACTATACGTGATTAGTTTCACACCGTTGCGTACTGGCCTTGTATAGTTTGGAAAGACGCGGCTCTACTCATATTATATCCCTCAAAATCAACACACTGAATCAAGCCTACTTTTTCTTTATGAACAAACGAATTAGGTAATGTATTAAATACACACCCATATATTAGATAATAAGTATCCTAGTAGTATTATAATTAGTATATTCTGCATATTTCTTGTATACACATCAGATTGTCAGGACAGAACATAATTAGATCAACGCTGCAGCTGTAATCATTTAAGGTATAAAACCTTTGTTTTTGCAAAAAAAATTTGAAGTATTTATTAGTAAAACCATGAATCGTATGTAAACAATAATCATACCTTGTTAAATGTATTGTAAATACGATAACAGAGCTAATGTGAACCAAGAATGTCGCTCTCATTATGTGAACTTTTCAATTATTTATGTAATAACTTGGTTATATAATAATTACGCGTGCTAAGATTTTCCACGGCCCATAGTTTATGTTATTTGAAAATATATTTTATCGTTTAAATGATATACGTTTGAGCAACGGAGTTTTGTATTGTTTTATCGTTTCCGCATATTTATTATATTCGCATTATTTGCAATTATACCGATATAATTCTTTAGTGAAAAGGTGAGTAAATAATATCACCTTACCCAACTTACCTCATAATAATGATCTTAAAACCGCCAATCTCGACTTAGACAAAAAGTTTCTTAGCCGAATTCGCGTAAATAACAGGCCGTGCCGCAGCACTTCCATTTGAAGCTCCTGTCTCTACTATAAAATATACAAAAAATATTTTGCTAAAATTATATCTAAGTATTTATTTTATTTGTCTCCACACTATTAAATCATAACTGCCTATTACATATTTTTCACCCCGATACATTACATTGTTTTACCTTACCTAGTTTTGAAGTAACTGCTATTAATTGTATTATCGTTATAGATTTAAGCATACATAGGGACAGAGAAAGCGACTTTGTTTCATACTATGTGTACGTAGAACAATAACACGGTCTTTAATTATTATGTCCTTATGTTCTTGCAGTTTTAATATAGGGTTGGAAACAATTGTGGTGACGTGCCAAGTGTGATCAGACCTAAATGTTTACTGCACACTCCAAAAAGCAAATAGGAGGCATTTTGAGATGCATTTTACTTGGTAACCGCATGTAACTATCGGGATATTCAGTTAAAATAATTATAAAAATATTGCAGGAATATTTATTATTATGTGAAGTATTGGTGTATTGGCTTAAAAACGCTTATTCAGTAATAGCACAGACTAATAATAATATACTACGTATAGTAATAGTAATTTATTATTTTGTTGTGGCAGGGACCCACTTGATGCAGGCCGCCGCGGCCGCTGACCAGTCGTACTGGAAATCTTTAAGCGAGGCCTTTGTGCAGCAGTGGACGTCCAACGGCTGAAACGAAGAATATTTTAAGATGATTCGTTTTCTTTAAACTATAATTTAAATTAATACCTAATAATTTAAACTTTATCTACTTTAAACTATCTTAATACTCATATTATGGTATCTAGTGTTTAATAAAAAGTCTATGATATTATATTTCTCGTTCATTTATTCTTTTCGTTGTATCTTCTTATTCTGAAATAAAAAAAACAAAAAGAACAATAACAATGTAAAAGTACTATACCTGTAAGACTATATTTACAAGAGAAACAGGAATAAAACTCCGCAAGAATACTAAACGCAACTCAACAGTGTTGCCTTAAGAACTTGGCTGCACTACAACATAGTTGTTAAGTATATGATATACTAGCTTTCCGCCCGCGGCTTTGCCGGCTTTGTCTTAAAAATGATATACTTATACCTTCCTCGAGAACCAATCCATTTATTTAAAAAAACGCACCAAAATCCGTTGCGTAATTTTACAGATCTAAGCATACACGCATACATTAATTAGCACACACGCGGGAAGCTACTTTGCTTTATGCTATGTAGTAATATATTAGCAAACATACAATGAACATAATATAATTATTATAATGAGCGGCTGCTCGATTTTTTCGCCCATGTTGACACTAGATTATAAAAATACTCGGAAAAAATGAAGTTTTCCTAAACTATTTTTATTGATTGAATCGTTTTCGAGTTTATAAGGCAAAATTCATTCAATATAGTAAGAATTAGTTTAATGAAAACTAGTAATTTGCGACTTTCCAATAAAATAGTTTGATGATCTCTGATCTACATGAGTAACTAACATTGCTTAGGTATAATTTTAACAATTTATCCATATTATGTACAAAAAATACATCTATTTATTTATTGAACTCTTCATTAAATACAAAAACATATGACACATATTTATTTATAGTTTGAACCGTACTACATTTTATAGTGAAAAGGTTAAAAAGTAATCAATCAAACATAATCTATAAGTAAACACATGCTCTGTTTTTCATCTTAGGGAAGACTATTTATACTAAAGTGTATGTTTATTTACATTTATTACAATGCGAGTTGACCCTCTCATATGTAAACAATAATTCAATTAATATGTGTGATAATAATAAACACGTGTAGTTTCTCATGAAAATGCTGGTTCCATCAGAAAACAGATTTCCTCAGCACGGGTATTTTTTAATGCAAGTATAGAAAAAAATGCGAACAATTTAATCAATTTTACGCCTGATTTACGATTTATTTCTAACCATGCTAAAATCAACTGAAAAATAAAATGTTAAATCATTTATTAATATACCTATTAAAACTGGAAAATTTTAAAATTATTAATGTTATAATAATATTTATCAATAATAATTGATGATTTCGTGCTCTATTTATTTTTTGGTGAAACGGGCGTGAAGCGATAAATTCCATTAATGGATATAAAAAATTACTGGAATATTTTTTATCGACAAACGAGCCATTAACGCTCCAGGTGTTTCGTCTACTATGATCAAAATATTAATAAACTTTTGATTTATTGAAACATTATTTAATATAGCTGTTGCAATACTTTCTTTTGGATTGCCGCGGCTTCTTTTACACAACAGGCACTAGAAATTTATGTTATAAAATATTCTTATGATGATGTCGTTAATATATTTTCAGTAAGATCATGGTGTAAGGTTCTCCTCGTTTTCTTTACCAATTGGCAATGTGGTGTAAAATAAACACTCTATTAGCATTTCTCATTCCTTATTCATTGTCAGGATGAGTAGGATGAATCGAAAAGTTTTTTATGATATATTTGGTGTGACTCCATTCTTCTATCCTTCCTTCAAAACTAATAACAATAACAGCCTACTAGCGACAAATTGCATAAATCCAAACACAGAAAAACAATTACAATATGGAAACTAACTTATTTGCTTATAATTAAAGGTAAACATTTATTTTGGGATACTAAAAAAATGGAATAAAACTATTTAATAGCGCTAGTCTATTTCAGGTCTTCGTTAAACAAGCTCACTTCAAGAAAACCTTCAACAACAAACAATTTTATCCACTGAGCGAATTCGTTCGGAACTTCTTTGTTAAGCAAAAAATACATAAAACGTTTGTTACCTTTGAAATTGTTTCCTTGTTAATATTTTTAAGCCTTTCCTGAAGAGACCAAAATAAAATTCGATGGAGCTTGTAATAATTTATTTTTGGAATTAGTTTATCTTCAACGATTTTTTTTTTTAATATTACTGCATATTTAAATTTTGTATATCTACCTTTTATAAATTTCTGTATGGAGTAGTTAACAATTTAAGCTGCTGATGAAGTATTTTTATTCTGGAAATAGTAATTGAGAAGTTGCGTCACACGATGGTAAACTTGCAAATGAAAGCTAAAGATTAAACTCTACATAAATTTATCTAAGTACTTTTAGTTCAGAGGTTCAAACGATCATGCAATATGTTGCTAACTTTTAATATGAATCAAAATGTAATGTCATCAATTCGTTAACTGTCAGATCAAGCCCTTTAAAAAAGTGGAAAACCAAAACTTTACCATACACCACCCCTTAATCATAATGTTAAATGTTATTATAAACACAAGATTGACTTTAACTTGCGAACTTTGCTACCAATTTAACCATTTTTCATAAAGTTATAAAAGGGGGTGTACAAAAGAATTGCATACTGCAAAAACCAGAAAGATCCGCTTCCATCAGGAATCGCAACAAAGTATAAATAATAAATAATAGTCATACTAACAGTATGACCGATTAATGTCTTTCTTTTCATGCATCAAAATCTCGAAGTTGTGACAATATTTTATACGTTTATCGATATTTACTTTACCGTGCTTGATAATATGTGACCTATGTGACGGAATGCTCAATAACGACAATTATTTGCATTGCTGTAATCTAACGTATATAAAGTAAGTGATTAGTTGGGTTATTCAGCCGCGTTCGTGTCAGTAGTGGGTCCGTAAAGCCAAGATGCTGTCTGCTCGTGTGTTGGTTTTACTCGTGTCCTGTTTGACAGTTTTTTGCGAAGGTATGGATAGGAATAGTTATAGCGTTTATTTTATCTAGGAATTCGTTTATGTTGATTAACAATATTGTATAAGCTCCAGCGAGGTGTGAAAATGTGAACTTTGAATTGTTCTACGTAATTATTTAAATGGTAGTGGTATAAAAATTTTAAGTGGTAAAGGGGACGTTGCTTAATGTCTTTTTTCAACTGACTTCCAAAAGGGGAGATTTTCAATTTTACTTTTTTTTGGGTTTCAACCTTAACTTACCTCTCTTTCGATTTATGGTTTCAGAATAAAAAAATATCTTCAAGAAAACCTAAGTTTTTCAATTGAAATCAATAGTGTGGGTGTTATTTTTTTAGAATTCATCAAGAGAACTATTTCAAACTAGAATATTATGAAAAAGTAAAATTCCACTAGTAATTGATAAAAATAACAATGACTCTTAGAATTTGAATTATACTTTCACCCTTTTTTACTTATTTTAAGTTTACAAGGCGTAACAATAGGTACTACACCTGCGTGATTTCTTATTAAAAACAATAAACTGTATCTTTTAAATTGATTCTTTAGAAATTGGAAAAAAATATACGAACGACTTCGATTTAATTAAAGTTGATATAACTTTTAAATTCTTAGAAATACTTATACTCTAATCCCAAAAATATATAGGTATTATATATACAAACTTTAAATCAAGTTTCACTCTCCCAAAAGTGCTTCTGAATGAACAACTAAAATGTTATCTCAAAATATATTTAACAAAATGCAATCAAAAGATTTAAAACAATTTTCGGTCAAGCGCGGTTATCATCACATGGGATAATATTAAACGCTTAGATTAAACGTAAATTAATTTCCTTTACACGCAATTTTAAAGCTCTTATCAGTTAAGTTTTATTATCGCCAGAAAGTGTTTCTTCGAAAAATACATTTTATGAATTGTTTCTACACTTCAGGGAGTTTACTAATAATTCCGGATCATGGATATCATATTTTAACGTAACATAACAAACAACATTAACATTTTGACTTGTTTAGATGCTTTCACAGAAATATTCGCGCTATATAGAGCAAGGCTTTTTTATGGTTTTTATGAATAAAAAATATATTATGTTGAATCTGTGGTACTTAACTGAATTCAAAAACACTGAAAAAATCAGAAAATATTAGACTCGGTTGTAAACTTATTTTTAATTCAAACTTTTAATACAATAATTTCACGGGTTTATGTTAAGAGCGTGTTTTTATTTTTATTCTTTACATTAGGTAGATATATATCTAATTCATATTTTCTTTCTCGTGTTTGTATATGTTTTATCCATATAAAAATAACCGAAGATAAAAATCCTTAATTATCCTCTCAAATCGGCATCACGCGTGTACGGGTGGACGGATTTCGATAATTCTTTTTTTATAATATTCCTTGAATACCACGAAGCCGGGGCGGACCGCTAGTTTCATATATTTTTACATGCATACTTAGTACCATGCATTACATATATTTATATTACGTATAGTTATGTACCTATAGGTATGTATGTATAGGTATATTAAGAAGAGCTGGAACGTCAACACATTTACACATTGCACATGTTAGGCCGGGAGATACTGACACAAAATTTCGGGTCATTTGTAACAGGATGGCGGTCTAGAGGGGTCTTAGTAGCAATGACAAAAAGAAAAATGATGGTCAGAACGTTGGTACCGGCGGACTAGTCGCGTGGGCGTTAGTCACACTCGTCGGATAAATAGCGAAAGTCCAACGATTTGTAACACAAAAATTTTAGAATTTACCGATAGCCATTAAAAAAGATGTAGGCGGTAGTGTCATGCCATACTTTGACGATGTGACTTACTGTCCGCCATACCGACGTGAATGCGTTGATTTAAAAAAAAACAATTCAACCATTTGTACCGGGCTAACTTTTGCACAGGTAACCATCGTCGTGCAGCCATTTACTAAAATCACCATGCCATACTTTTCGGACGATTCCAAATGGTCGCCATAGTTAGCCTGGTACAAATGGTTGAATTGTTTTTTTTTTAAATCAACGCATCGCGTCGGTATGGGGGGCTGTAAGTTACACCGGAAAAGAATGGCATGACACTACCGCCTACATCTTTTTTATGGGCTATCGGTAAATTCTAAAATTTTTGTGTTACAAATCGTTTGACTTTCGCTATTTATCCGACGAGTTCAACTAACGCCCACGCAACTAGTCCGCCGGTACCAGCGTTCTGACCATCATTTTTCTTTTAGTCATTGCGTAATAAGACCTCTGTAGAACCGCCATTCTGTTACAAATGACCCGAAATTTTGTGTCAGTATCTCCCGGCCTATGTATGTGTCATATTTTTCAATTGTTTATAAATACAGGGTGATGTAATTGGTGTAGTACGAATATCTAAAAATCTATGAAGAATTTTGTGATACAGTAAATGGAAGAATTATAGACTATTTTACAGTATTTAATAAACTCATTTAATTTTTTGTTCATTTTCATTAGAAATGTCAATTTTTCTCACCAAGGTGGAAATTTAGATGATAAGGATCTTGTTAGAAAAATATAAATTTTGACTAAAATCGGCATTTTTACCAATAACAGTGTGATAATGAGCTTTTACTAAATTAGGCACACTTCTCGAACTCTATATTTTCTCTTGTATCGGCTTTTCGGTAACATTTCAAAAGAAAAAATTTCATCTGATCAAAGTAACGATACCCCAGCTAACATTTGACAGTATGTACATAAACAAAATGATGTCGATAAAAACATTTCAGGTCGTTTGAGAAATTTGCCATTGCCAAAAAAGCTCATTATCACACTGTTTGTATGTTATATTTTAGACCATTAGAAAGTAGATATTTCAACGAACAAAAAACCCCCAAACTTTTTGTAAAAAGCTGATATTTCGACGTCAGAATTTTCGATTGAAAATTAGGTTGTTTTTTTGGTATTAAGTTGAAATAAGGCGAAAAAATAAATATTTTCAATCAAATAAATTACAGTGTATTTGAGACACAATAAGGTAACTTTTCACCAAATATAGTAGAAAAAAAATTTTTTTTGAAAAAGAAATAAAAAACCAATAACTTGGTTTTTTGAATATTTCACCTAAATTTTGAGGTTATGTGAAAAAATTGTTAATACAAAAGTACAACTTTTGTACTTTTTATTACCTAACACTTTGCCATTGAACTTTTTTCCATAGGACTTGTAGTTTTGTTGGAAATCAAGAGAAACCATTTTTTAGCCTTAAAAGCTCCCCCCCTCCCACTTCCCGAACTCGGATTGTCTGTAATTTATTTTTCCTTTAATTTTTATCACATTCTCCTCCTTTTCTAATGGGTTTCATCCTACTACTATTTTTTTTAGGTTTTTATCATTTTGGAAGGGATTGGCCCTGGTGTATGTTGGGAGTGAGCGCACGTGTTATTTGTATTGTTTTTATGTCCTGAAATTTAATTATTATTTGATAATTGAATAATTATTAATACTTTTATCCAATTGATTATTATTAGAATAAATAATTAACTTCATCAATTGATTTACTTTTAAATTATAATTTTACAGGTAAATTATGAGAGCTTTCATAATTATATTTGCATAATTATGAAAGCTCTCATAATTTACCTGTAAAATTATAATCTACAACGCACCCATTTTACAATTCAAGTCTAAAATGAAACTAGAGTCGCATTTATTTTTGAACATACTGTAAGTGAAATTGCATAAGTGTGAGTACTGTGAACATGCCAGCTTTCCTTAATTGACCGATATTATCATAGGTTTTCATACAAAGTTTACTTCATGACTCCATGTTATTATTGACAATTAACTTTAGACCAAACAAACACTAGATCCCAGAACAAACAAATCAATTAGTAATCATTTAGCCAATACACAGCAAGTGGATGTCTTTTTATGAATGTTAATTCTTTTGTTGTGACCGAACATCAGTGGATACTCGTTCAAAGTTTCGGCAAAACAGAACAGATTATGACTCAAAAGCATATATTATATAGAAAATAAATAAGGATTTAGAACCAATCATTGAAACCGATACATCTGCGCAGCTTCTTTCATTTTAATACCTTACAATTAATAAACTTAATAAGGAAAAAACAAACGAAATAAAAATATGCAAAACCCCAATCAATCAACGGCAACACCCGCATAAATTGTAAGATTTGAAGCAATCAGTAAATGTTTAACAGGCTCAATGAACTTCAATGATTTGCCCAATAAACGCTCAATAGGTAAGGTGTCAATGGAGTTAAATTGTCATTGATTATACGCCAGACGTTCAGCGGTCAAGGTCGAAAATAGAATGAGGTTACAGGTCAGCTATAGATGATCATTTTATAAAACGTGTTATAAAAGATCGTAAATGCTCTTTGACAGCTACCAGCCAATTCAAACGCGCGAGTATGCAAATTTTTATATGGCTCTACAAACCGCTTCTGAACCCTAAAATTATATTACTGGTCTTTTTCTGTATAGTGTGAATTTTTACAATGTATTTAATGAATGTGTAGATCAAGTACGTTATTAGATATTAAAGCCGAAGTTTTCATATTAGTTTTGATTATTTTATTACCTACAAATCCTTAGTATAATGCATAATGAGATCAATAGATGGAGCATGTAACTGATTCTTTTTTAATACAGTATTTTGTGTTTAGGATTAGGACGTAATCTACCAATTAAATTTTAACGCGTAGCACATCTTTCTTTTTGATTGAAGTTTTCGAGCTTAATCACTAAATTACTACGAGATCCTTAAATTTTGTCCCTTGAAATATTTAATTTCAAACCATTTTATTTATATTTCAGACTCTTTTCTCTCACCATGTGACATAACCGATACGGAATGCTTACGAAAGTCGACACAAACTTTTTTATCGAAAACTGCAGCGGGTGTTCCCGAGTATGATATAAAAGCTATTGATCCACAAATAATACCATCTTTGGATATTCTATTTGATGAAGAACTTGGTGTGTGGAACCACTATAACGACTTAACCGTGCTTGGATTGAAGAATCAACAATTATCTGCATTCAGGTTAGTGTTACATTTTCTGCAAAATATAAAATATACTTATTTCTTAAATAACTAGCTTAGCGCCTGCGGCTTCACCCGCTTTGTCTTTAATCCTAATCACTACATAGGTAGTATAAAACAAGAACAGAGAAAGCGACTTTGTTTTATGTATAGGTACTACTACTAAGTAGTGATAATTATGAATATCAAGTACCTACCTATGAACATAGGAACGAACAGTACTATAGTTTAATCCACTAATTAATTCTTTATTTGTATCTATTATAACATATTTAATAATATCCAAATACTTTTAATATGGAAACTGAATAGCAAATCTTTAGACGAAAATCATATGAGCCAAGTAGCTTTTATCTATCGGCATTTTCTACATTAGGATAAATGAAAACAGTAATACCATTAGCATATTGTAATGCAAATGTCTTGAATACTTACGCAATTGTGTTAACACATCCGTTTACAAATCCTTCAGGATAAACCTAATATGTAATTATTGTAAACATTTGTATTGGGAACACAATATTGTAATTATGTAGATACCTACATGAAAATATTCCTTTGCTCTACCTTTTATTTTTAACTTTCCGATGCCTAATATATTGTTTACTTATAATATAAACTAGTACAAAATTTATAACTTATCAACAAGTTTTTAGGTAATATTAATAAAATTTAAAATGTGGCATTTAGCAGTAGGTAGGTACATTTCATTTATTGTATTGTTTACGTATAAATGCAACGCCTACATATTCGTAATAATGTTGCTTGTTGATAACCAACTTTATGTATAAAAGTTACAGGCGCTCGTGTTTATTATGGAAAAATAACAAAAACTGTAAGAGAACGATACCATCGGACAAGATTCCCATAAAAATTTATTGTTATATTGAGTGCATTTTATTGTTTTATATAGAAAATAAACTGATCCGTCATCCCCAATTAAATTCATTTCAATCTAAGTCTCATAAACCACCCAATTTAAATTATTATAATATATAGCTTTTTATTAAAGCAATTCAAGCGTGCGCAAATTATATACGTACCATATCTATTTATATATATGTATTATGTATGGCGATTGGCTTGACCACGTCATGTCCACATCAAAGTTTACTATCATAGCGTAACAGCAAATTAGCTAGTAACTCATCTGAACTCCTATTCCCTATAATCTAATTTATAAGCAGTCACAAAATTATACATTTTGGGATGTGGATGTAGTTATAACAACTAATGTACGTGAGTCATACTTCTTTATTTACAAGAGTTGTTATTTTCTATCTTTCGCGTTTAAACTTTGATTACTAGGTACCCGATAGGTACTATGATACCTAGAATAGACCTTATACTGCTATTATTATTCGAAGACATGTGTGTCGTCCATGTGATATTAACATTAATCGAACTAATGAATCATTTTGATTGCAGCTTAGATAAAGAAACAAAGGCCGTAGAATTGCAAACAAAGGTGGACCTCGTTATTTCTGGGGACATCACCCTTGAGGCGAAGAAAAAGGAAAAATCATTACCGGGAACAATTTCAATTAAAGGAAGTGAGTATAAATTGTATTAACGACACCATTATTGCTACCCTTTAATTACATTGTTAAGGGCTAAAATTACATTTCATCAGTGAATTTTAAGGATTCGTCTAATGATTACGTTCAGGACATATTGATGCTTATAAATTCAAATTCTAATTAAAGAAAATGAACTTATCAATTACATTTTTGACTTCATAAATTTCGTAACAAATATTTTTGTTATCATAACTAATGCCATAGTTCATTATATTTGTTATTATATAATTTTAAATCTTGAACATTTTGAAGCTGTCCTCTTTACTCTGTCATAAAAGAATTTAGTCTAAATGATCAATATAACGCAAGTCACCAACTCCTGTGTGTGTAATATGTTGTTGACAGCTCGTTCCTTTAATAATTATTATCGATTATCCTCAATTATTCCATAATAAAGCGTTAATATGATCTGACTGTTCCATGTGATCATTTACAATGTGTAATTAATTCCACAGAGGCGTTGTGTACAGCCAAGTACAACTACGACTTCACAACCGATGACAAGGGCGTATCTCATTTCGTACTGGGTCCAGAGACGATTACCTGTGAACCTATTGGTGATCTTGATTTGCAGTTGAACCCTGAATTAGTAAAGGACATCAAAGAAGGTAATTAGAGTCAGTTTTGATGTAAGACCTGCGTATAGGTATTATGCGTATGGTGTTCACCGCAATCTAGCCAAGCTTATAGTTGCAATAATGTCCTCTCTACCTATATCTACACAATCATACTAAAACAGACCATTGTTCTCGTAATGTCGTTGAAATGTAACAATGTTAGAACAGTGCTATAATTATTCATTATATACATAGTATCAAACAAAATGTCCCTATGTATGCGTAGTTCTTTACCACGACGCAAATCGAAGAAGGTTCTAAATTTTACTACATTCAGTTTTAGACAAAGCCGATGGAGCCCTGGGCTTGACTTTATAGTATTCCCCAATGAAAACGTTATTGTTTACATCATTCATTTTTAAATAAATATCACATTTTACCATTTCCAGCTACCAACTTAAAAGAAGAAAAGGTATACTGGGGATCGCACAGAGATGAAAATTATAAGAAGATCTTTACTACGATCGTCGAAAAGGCGTATGTAACAGTCGTGCACAATATAAGAGCGGCTGCCAAAGTACTGCCAAAGGAAGCATTCTTGAAGGGCCTTTGAAATATTTTTATTCTTTTGTAAAATAAATAATATTGTTTCATCTCACTGTGATCTTTTTTTAAAAGTACCCTACATTTCAACCTCATTAGTAAAGTCGAAATTTTACAGATTTATACTTTGTTTATATATCCTACTTACCTTAGTTGTAAATAAATTTGATAGAGCAAATTGTAATTCTTGGTAATTATGAAAAAGTGGATACTTACCAATATAATTTCCAAGTCTATGATGAAAACTTGATGGAATTATGCCAGAATCTCAGAAAGTGAGACACGTTATTTCAGAACATATTCATAAATGTTTTAAATTTAAGAAAAGTACTACACTTTTATATTAAGAGTTAGGTAAGCAACCAATCTGCTGTGAAATATATCTGGAATATAAGTCACTTACAGTTAATACTGTAAATAATAATTAACAAGATTAGGTATGTTGAAAACCAACGAATTCTTTTTTCTATAGAACTACATACTTGATATTTTAGAGGAAAATGCATTGGTACCTACTTATCATTATGTGCATACATCCTCTCGAAATTCCAAATTAGTCCTAAAACAATTTTCTTTTAAGAAAATACGTACAAAAATATTGTTTTGTTAAACGGATGGGTTTAAATAAATTAAATAACATTTGCATAAAAATCTACACATAAGTCTCGTTGATAAGGTTTTTGAGTGCAGTCAATAACCTTAGCAAGTTTAAGAAGGGTTATATTATGCTATCATTCGATAATAAATGTTCCGAATTTATTTATGTAACCGGAAGTATAATTACTTTCTGTAACTAAATACTTGTTATTTCAATATATAGCGACTTTTAATTAATTTGCATATTAAAAATGCTTTTTCGTTTTTGCCTGAAGCTCTATTTTACTACCGGCATAGTCTCATACCTACAATAAAATTTAAAATTATGTTCAATGTATTGTTTTGCTCGCTTATTACTTAGGTACTAAAAACGTGAAATGTAAGTGCCTATTTATAGAGATAATATTATAATTGTGGACATTGTATATTGACATTGTATATTGGCGACTGGCTTTAACATTTTAACAGGCCACACAAAGGAATGCTCCCAAAAACAATTCGATTTTATTTACAGCATTAGATAAATAAACACACTTTAGTTTTCGTTCTATCCTTATGAAACAAATAGGTACCTCGTGTTTGCTGGGGATATTAGTTATTTTCTCTGGTGGAGTAAAATATATGATCATGAGAGAGATTTTTATAATTATATTTCTAATGATGTTTACTTGACAACCAGCGGCCCACTCAACGTTTGATTAAGCATAAAAGGTACGAGTTTGAGAATAATCCCCTGTGTAATGACAGCCGTGACATTAATTTCTCAAGTACGAGATTTAAGAAGTGGCCATTCAAATGTGGCACTAAAATACCGTAAGAATTAAATCAAATCGCGTACATTATTGAGATAATAAAACATTTTAATGGGCATTTATTATTAAGGAGCAGAGATGTGTGATGCATAATTTGCATAACAACTCATCATTTAAATGTTGAAATGCAATAAAGATTAAATAAATATGAATTATTTTTCAAGGTCTATCAATAATATGTACATTTGCATATTTTTGGAAACTTAATAGTTTTATGAACTAGGTATACCGTTATATTTTAATAAATCATCTGACTCAATAACAAGAAAAATAATAATTTTATGTCTGTTATTCTTATTATAACAGACAGATATTTAACAATAAGCTTATACTTAATATAAACTAGCTCCTCGCCCGCGGTTTCGCTCCTAAACATTCCATGTTATCGTGCGAAATTTGATCTTCACACAAATTGCTTTTCCCTAGTTCATCTTTATAAGGGTTGATCAAGTAATTAAATTAGAAATTAATTCGTGGGCTTAACTCTTCGATTGTATAAAGTCAAGTGAAGTGAAGTTTCATTAATCTCAGTTTAGTCATTAGTGGTTTTCCGGGAACGCGCCAACATGCGGAATAAAAATTAACTTAAAATACATTTAATTATAAACAAGACGTATGTATATCTTGTGAATTCAAATGACATAAATAAATCGGACAAAAGCATTGGACCGAAAAAAAGGTAACAGTTTTTCTCTTGGACGATTATGGCGTCATAAATTCCTTTCCGCTTTACGATCATTTACTTGTTTAATTTTATTTGACATTAATGATTCAAACAATGCTATAAAATAGGTACCTACATTATATTACATACCTATAAACATAATATAATATAAACCGGGGAGGTCCCACACGTATGGAGTTGGAGATATTTGACCGTTAAGTTAAATGTTGTAGTTTTCCTTGGACATTAATTGGGTTTTTGACTATATTCATATATTTTGTATTGTAGGTTAAAAAATTGGCTAGGCCCAAGGCATTATCGTGTCATTACGTTAATATAGATTGAGGTTTGTCCTCATTGAATGTTAAATCTATACTAATATTATAAAGCTGAAGAGTTTGTTTGTTTGTTTGTTTGAACGCACTAATCTCGGGAACTACTGATCCGATTTGAAAAATTCTTTCGGTGTTAGATAGCCCATTTATCGAGGAAGGTTATAGGTTATATTTCATCACGCTACGGGCAACAGGAGTGGAGCTACGGGGGTGAAACCGCGCGGAGCAGCTAGTTATTAATAGTTATGAAAGTAGACAATACAATAATTTGAAGTATTTTTTCAAGATGTTAATGTCTTTATTATTTATTTTTAGTTATTAAATTTATCGTGGCATTGAAAACAAGTCCTTTAAAGAGAGTGGGTTGTTTTGAAACATTTACCATGAATAATATTTATTATTTATTTTTAATTTCAAAACTTTTAAAAGCATTGAATTATACAGGATTATGATTTCTTTTTTCTGTACATTAATATCTATTTAATTGCTATTTTTTGTAATTTACTTTAATATTACACCTAATTTCTAATTAAAATTTAATAAAATTGTACCTAACAGGATATCATAAATAATAGACAGGTAATATAAAAATACGCTTTGACTAACACGTGACTAATGTCCTGGATAACGTAATACAATTATAAAATTCTCATAAATATTTAGGTAAATATATTTATACAAAAAGCAGGTAAAAGTTCGACAAATTAACTAACAGTAAAGATACCTTTCTGTTTATTAGGTACATTTTAATTTGTCACCAGATTACAGATCAATAAATAATCTACGTATAAACCAACAATTACTGCTGTTTATTTGTCTGGCTAGAACTCGATAATGGCAATTTCGGTTTTAAAATACATATTTGTAAAAGTTAAGTGTTCAAAGGGACTGAAAAATCAAGAATAATCACAACAGAAAATGTTTTTCATAAATAGTTTCATAGTAGTAGGTAATAGTAATGGGAAATACGCTTGCTCTATATGTAGAGTATCATTTTATTTTTATATTATTATTTGAAGTTAAAATTAATACAGCATTCTATTATCTGTCAAAAGATTTTTCAAAAAGCCTCACCGGAAATTCCATCCGAAATTGGACAAAACCACAAAATACGCAAATTTTTACAATATTAATAAACTGTACACAGACTCAGTTCTTTACAATTATTGATTTAAAAAAATTGTAAAATATAAAAAAATTGGTATAGCATTCAAAACATAAATCAATTAGGTATGAAACTATAATAATATAATAGGTACCTATCTGTGCAAAAGTCTGTATAATAAAACAGTGGTTTTTGCGAGGATGATTAATAATTTAATAACAAACATTGATCGAAACATTCTCACTATTTTAAACAGTTGATTAATTCTAGCTACCCGAGTAAATCTATTCCTCGAATATATTTTTATAATTAAGTCATCATTTATTTCTACCGTTATTTAAAAAGATGTAACCAGTAACCTGATACACACAGCGGTTCTCTTTGAATGTTAAATATAACTGACAACTCATTTCACGGTGGATTTTAGGAATTCCATCAGGATTTTTACCATTGTTTAACGTGCTTTTACTTACTTTCAGGGCATGTATGTAATAAGATAGGTATTATACCCATACATATGTATGGGTATAAAACCTACATATTATGTACATATGTATGTACATATGTACATAATATGTAATCATGTACGCTTGTATAAATATATTACATTCAGGAATATCATTATTTTAAATGATTCAAAACGTTTAGTTCTTCGTTTTAAAATATTAACAGAGAAAACAATTCTTAATTTTTGCTCTACAGTCTACACAATAGAAGTAAAGCCAAACACGATGTCTTGTGTGATGTCTTGGAAATATGGGTACAAGAAAAACATATTGATTTTCTCAAGATGAATAAAACAAAAGGTTTCTAATCTCTGACGATATATCTACCACATAGGTGTTATGTTCTCCAACAACGATTGAAGAGTACGCATGATCATCTTTATTAGGTACTAATTTAGACGTTGACGTAACGGTGTATTTACATCAAACAAACAAAGAGCTAGAGCAAGAGCATTCTTTCGTAAACTTTTAGTGTCAACGAAAGCTCGTATTAAAATAAAATAAATAGAGGGGTAAGAATGAGCATTTGCTCGTTTGGTGTAAATGCACTGTTACACTATTTCAGAAAACTCAGCACAAACGAACTTCCTTCATCTGGAACTGAGCAAGTTCACATCCTGAAGTTATGCTAAGCGACAAAGGTATATTCCTGAATATGAAAAAGCCTTACTCTGTCTACTAATATCGGGTTTTATTGCCTTCTTCATGGTCACGGATGTTGATAACCTAAACAAAATCTACCAAAATATGGCGCTATGAATTAAAACTAGTCGTAAATAACAAACAAAAAGTTCTATGCATAATTTTCTACATAATAAATAAGGTGGGTCGACCATAGAAGGCTTCCTTTGAACTTTGAAGGTCAATTTTTGGCCTTGTTAGAGTACATGGGCCTTACAAGGAAATATGAATATCTCCAAACCATAATTATATGAACACCTACTTTTAGCTCTCATTTATAGATACGCATTGTTAGAGTTAAAACAAAGTTTAATGATATTATACCTCTATCAGTCTACACGAACCTGCTTTTTTACTCGTCTATACGATTGCTAATGCTAATAATGATACTTGTAATTTGTAGCTTTAAATAGTACGTAGATATAAGGTCAATTTAGGTAAAAAAAAAATTAATTAATATTTTATATCGATGCAATTTCTTTAAAACTTCCATTAGTAATATTATATTTGTCATACGAAGGTGTTAAAGTAATTTTCATTGAGTATTTTATAGATATAATAAAAATATTAGCATTTTATGTTCCGTAAAGAGCTTATAGAGTAGTTTCAGGAAAATGCGGATGTACATATAAATGGTTTTAACTCTATATTTAAGTTGAACGACTTATTTATAATATTGGCCTTATTTTGCAGATACGAGATATTACAAGGTCATTTGTGAAGACCTAAATAAATTCAAATTCAAATTCATTTATTATCAGAACATCATAGGTCCACTTCAGGGTATTAAATATTTTAATTGAAGCTAGATTAAAAATGTGAGTCATATTACGGTCCATAGGAAAACCAAGACTTATTAATTAATATTTTTTCTTGAAATGTGTTTTCTTACTAATGAGGCCATTCCACTCTATCTTCTTTAAAAAAATACTTATTTCAAACTAATCAAAGACATATTATTAGAATGAAAACACGACACCAACTTTTTTACGAGGTAATGAGACTAGACGAATAATACAGATTTATTTTTTACACTTACACGACTGAAAAAAAAGAGGCCAATGTGTTTTCCATCAAATCTGAATGTTGATTGTTGTTAGAATTTTTTATTTAGATAGAACCTATCCATGTATAACTATACAATCGTAAAATTGCAGACATTTTATCGTATTTTGTTTCTTAAATATCGATTTTGTTAAAACAATAGAGTCGACTAATAATTAATTGAGTACCTACCTACCCACTTTTGTCTCGTGTTTTACACGCATTAGTCATAGCAATTACAATTAAGTACTTAGTCATTTGGTATAAAGTAAACCTTAGTAAATAAGTATTGTTTTATTTGATAATTCGGCTTTCAATAAACAAAACAAAATAAAAATCAATAATTGAACCAATTTTTGTTTCAACTGCTGACTAATAAAATAAAAATGAAAATGGATGCATACATGAGTAACTAAATTAATGTTTTCGAAAAAAGTACCTATATCATAAATCTTACTAGATACTGATACTAGTCTAGCAGGTCTAGCAGGTTTTGCTAAAAATATATCTATCTAGAATTGTAATATTATGATAATTGCCAAAGTTTTCGTGTTTGATACTCAATCATGTCAAAGCTACTGATTAAATTTTAATGAAAAGTAGCATCTTGTTTACCAGATTATCAAGCTTTGCCTCTTGTTTTTGACCGTGTGATACCGAGGGGCGCAGCTAATTTAAATATACATCTAAATAATTATATGATGATCTAAATTTAATAAACTGTAAAGATTTCTTAAAAAAAAACTTAATTATTGCATTATAAATATTACTAGCATTCCGCCTGCGGCTTCGCCCGCGTTTTCAAAAAAAAACCCGCATAGTTCCCGTTCCCGTGGGATTTCCGGGATAAAACCTAGCCTATGTCACTCAGAAATGATGTAGCTTTCCAACAGTGAAAGAATTTTTCAAATCCGCCAAGTAGTTTCGGAGCCTATTCAATTCATACAAACAAACAAACAAAAAATCAAACCTTTCCTCTTTATAATATTTGTATAGATGTACTACTTACAAAATTTTCAATTTACTTCTTAAACATTCCTCGCGTTAAACCAATTTTGCAATCAAAACCATCATAAAGATCTTACACAAGTCATAACAATTCACCCACATATTACGAAATAAAGTCTTCAATCAATAATAAATTATGCTCTAAAACCTACAGCATAGGTCAAATAGTTAATACGCGATGCACAAAAATATTGTATGAACCTTGAGACGACATGAGAGGTCTTTCATTTTTGTATTGGAACCATTTATAGCTCTTATTGTGAATTCGTTTTTGATAATTGAATTCTTAGAAGCTATTTTATTATTTATTTTAAATTACAACTACTAAAATACTAAACAATAATAGTCTTGCAGATAGTTTCATACTTAGGGTAATTATCAATTGAATAAAAAAAAAAGAAAATAAGATCAGCAGGTTTAACAACATGTAAATTAGTTATTATAAATAGAATTTTACGTCTTCAAAACCGCAATTGGAATGCAGAATAAATAAAAAAATGTATGCGTGTACTAGAGTACACACGTAAGAAGTGAAACTTCTTTATGACCTTAAAAATGTCACGAGTATGGCGTAACGCAAAAATGTCACGCGTACGGCGTAACGCAAAAATGTCACGCGTACGGCGTAACGCAAAAATGTTACACTAAATTTTTGTCCAACCCCGATAAAGAAGTTTCACTTCAACAAAATTTTATAGTATAATTTAGGGAGTTTAATTATGAAGTAATACGCCTCATTGTATGCCAATTAACCTAACTAATAATCCGCAACAAAAGCATAGCACACAATTTAATTACATATGTTATGAAATTTTAATTAACCTTACGCGAAGGACGAAATATCACTTTTATTCTAACACAATATTGATTATTACGATATGGAATATTACCTATAACGTACCTATTCTTTGATATTGGTAATATTATTAATCTTTAAACAGTAGAAAAGGCCAAACCTGCCTAACGACATACCATGCCTTATTACTTCAAATATTTCCCTTATAGATCAAGTATTTGGTAACCCTTCAAACAATAATTGTAAGTTTAGTAGCTTTATAAATAGCACTAAAAGGTTACATTCTGTATGTGGGTGTATCGTATTATTATTTTATTTTATTGATTAATAATATCAGGTATGTCTTGTCTCATCATTAATACTTGTCTTCACATATAAGTAAAATGTCGAGTTTATAAATATGACAAAATTATTCAAATTATAATGCGCCATTCACCAAAGGTATTTCCTCAGTCTTCTACACTATGCAAGACCAAGAAACGCATAACATTGTAAGCATCAACGTATAGTAAACGCATTTTCGTTGTCTTGTGCGGGATATCTGATTGGAAGGGATGACGTAAAAAATGCGAAATTGGATTAAAACCGTGACCTATAACGGAACCATCGGATGGCAATCACTCCTTGTCGTTGCTTGCTTTTTAAAAAATAAAACTCAGTATATAAAAGTGGTGCGGTGAGACGGTCCTTTTTCAAAGTTGGAGGCTGCGACAAGATGTTCCTCAAATGTTTGCGTGGTGTCGTCGCTCTGACTATATACTCGTGTTGTGTGCATTTTTGTTTCGGTCAGTTCCTAACGTTTAGGAACTATGAACCCGGTAAGTGTATAATTAAAGTTTTCTAATATTTGTATACCTATATATCATGTTCATATTTTTAGTTGAACTCTATATTTGATGAAAGTTTTGGTAACGTTTATATTAATTTTTCATTTTAACTTTTAAGTAAATAATTTTCAATTTTTAATGCAAGTTAAACTTAGATACCGATACGAAAGCTTTAAAATAAATTAATTTAATATAAATTTTGACTTTGATTGATTGACTTTGTTAATAATAATTGTAGAATGAGAAATGTAATGATAATGAAAATAATAAATGAAATTTTGATTTATAATTAAGTGACATAAATTGCATGCTGTTAATAACGGCTGAACATGCTGGAACTCAATTGTTAACATCTATGTATATCATGTTTTTTGGCAAATAAATTAATTTGAATTTGAATTTGAATAGGAAAAATACTTATCTTTCACTTAGTAGAGTTTCAAAAAAAGATGAATCAATATTGTAACAATACATAACCAAATTATTATAATATTTATATACTTACATACTTTATTGTCCGCATTAAAAAATAATTTTATATTTTATTTTTCACATATGTATTTTAACAATGTTTATTATTTAGTAGCTTTCCACCGCGGCTTCACCCGCGCTAAATTCCCAAGGAAACGAGGTGTTTCGCAGTAAAAAGTCGCCTATGTCCACCTATAGCCAGGAGGCTTGTATGTGTGTAGGAACATACAGATACAAAAATCTGATTCACGCATACACAATCGAACAGAAAAAAATCACCATTTTATTTGGGTTCTATAAAACATCCAGATTGCTTAGCAATATGCCTTTTTAAAAATAACGGTTTAATTTTCATTATATCTCTGTAAGAGTTGAAATTATGTTAAATCACGTGCGTAACTATTTATGCGTTAACAATTAACATAATACTCGTCAACACAAACAGGATATAAAACACATAAATGTTTTTGTACCTATGTTAGAGCTTAAATGATTAATTATAATACTTTAGATTTTTATGCGGTAATAAATCACATACTTTGATTTAATTAATGGTCAGTCAGGAAAATCTATAGATTAACAAATACTATGCATTTAAAACATTCTCGTAAAATTACAGTAACACGTCATATACTTAACTAAATACTTACTGAAACAAAATATTTACGTCTCTACATTTCATATTCATCATCATATCAGTATAAAACAAAGTCGCTTTATCTGTCCCTATGTCCCTGTGTTGACTGATTTGGATGCAGTGTTTTTAATAGATAGAGTGCAGATTCTCAAGGAAGGTATATAATTTATTAGGTTTTATACACCGCGGGCGGAAAACTAGTGAATTATAAATATTATATTCTATGCCAATTACAATTTTATTTACTTCTTATAAAATAAAACCTAGCTAATGTGTGTGTGTGCCAATAGAATAAAAAGTTTCAAGTTTGAAAATACAATATCTCTCCCTCAGTGGATAGAATATATTTTATCGAAGCATAAATTATTGTGATTGGTAATAACTAATAAATAATGAATTAATAAAGTGGGTGTGCAAATTTCAATAACTGGATTTCGGGATCAGGTTTTATTGGATCATTTAAATATTTTATTTAGGTTATGTTGTAGATACTTAGTTGCATAATTTCCTAATTCCTTCTTCTCTTTGTGTTTGTTCGAAAATATCAATTATAGTGGAGACAGATTTTTATTATATATGTGAGAATAGAATATGAAACGTTCTTATATGAAACTAAGAATTAGAAAAGATTTTGGGTCCGGTAGGCCCTTTGGACAGGCCTAACCACATCATGCATTCTACTACACACATATTATAGTACCAACCATACACATTATATGTAATATATTATGCCTTACACCTCGACCTAACAGTACCTAGAATTATAATGCATTTTGTTACCATAATAAATTATTAATGTATTGATCATAAATAAGGGTGCGCTTGCCAGTATTCGGAATGTTTGATTGCGCCGACTGTATGCATGTCGAATTCGCACTAATCACTTTAAAACTATATAAGGAAATTTAGATAATATTCGATTTATATGATCAGGTTATTAATTAAAAGAATATTTAAAAATATAATTTAATCATGCATATCCGGATTGACGAGACAACTAAGTTACATTTTCTCATTGGTTTTCCTCAAGCATCTATAGTCTATACTAATATTATAAATGCGAAAGTAACTCTGTCTGTCTGTCTGTTACTCAATCACGCCTTAACTACCTACTGAACCAATTTGCATGAAATTTGGTATAGAAATATTATGATACCTGAGAAAGGACATAGGCTACTTTTTACCCCGGGACATAGGATAGGTTTTATTCCGGAAATCCCACGGGAACGGGAACTATGCGAGTTTTGACTGCGCGGGCGATGCCGCGGGTAGAAAGCTAGTATTCAATAAATGATTAATATGCGAACAGTATATAATTATAATGATATACTGTATAATTTTTTTCTGTATTTTTATTGCAAGTACAATTCATCTTCATATAAAATTTTTTAAATGGTTCGATTGCTAACCGCAGATATTTTATTATGTTTTTATTATATTAATATAACAATATTGTAAATCCTACCAAACATTCTCTATATGGAATAAAAATTAATGAAACAAAATATTGATCCACGATAATATTTAACCAGAACTGATATAACTACTTTTTAGATCCTCTTGAGTTTATTCAGGAGAGTATACCAAAATATCAGGGCAATTGAGTAAAAGCAACGTAAAAAGTTAGAACGTTGAGAGAAATCAGCGATCATAGCTATTGTATTATAACAGTGGGGCCCATATTGTGCTGTAGAGTGAAGACCATGGCTATGAAAACGTAGTATGTAGTTGGAGTGCCGTTAACCGTTAAAGGCTGGGCATGGCATAAAACAATTATTAAGTATTGGGTATAAAGCTCGAAGAATTTAATCTGTAAAATTTATCAAAATAAAGAAATCAAGTACGATGTATTCTTCTTATCATCTTAAGTTTATTATATTATATTATAAATAAGAATGCACATCAAATAAATATCAGATTACATTTGCAGATTAGTTCTTAAAACAGAAGCAAGATGCATGTCACCGACCAAGTATGTCTTAAAAAGTTCAAGGATAATAAAAAATAACTATAAAAATATTTAAGCAACATAGTTGCTATAATGATATATTAAAGTCCTCTTCAAACTTACTGGAAAATGGGTTGGAAGTATCAAGTAACCAACCTAGTATCTAAAATGTAACTTAAAAATAAACTTAGATATATTGCAAATAGATGTGGTAATATTTTGTATTGTAAAACCATAAAGAGAACTTAGATATAGTAAAACTCTACTTATTAATTATATTTTCTATTCCTATTGCTGCTTTAATATTATACATTAAGTATTATATCTTTAGAAACTTTTTTAAGATTTTTTAAAACATATATGTATTCGCATAGATTCGCATTATTTAGGTACCTGGCTACGGTAAGATTAAATTTCGGTAATATTGTGATGATAAGTAGGTATGTATTTTCAAGGAAAATCGTGAAAAACACCCACAAAATTTATGACTTTGAAATAATCGAGATAAACTAAAAATAAAGATAATTGATACCTACCTAATATTTATTCTCATGAAAACTGGTTTCTTAATAACAAATTAATTTCTACAATTTGAACCGTACTAATATTTAATACGCAAAAGTTTCATAAGCTGACCTCGTAAGAAGAAAAAATTCCAAATATATAGCTGACCACTCAAAATTACATAACTATAATTTCGACAAAAAACAATAAAATTTGAATTAAGCTGTTCATAATAATTAATAAGGTATTGTATGTAATGTTATGATAATGTGCGGTTTACAAAGCATTTGTAAAATTAAATTTAACACTGAAATTATTTGTGTGCTAACCCTCATAATTTATACCTACCAGTAACTGTAACAATGTAACATACTGTAATCCGTATATAAATTCAAATTCGAATAAATACGATGGAATAAATTAGTATCGATGGACTAGTACATCATTTTATTTCATATCCTTAAAACAAGTTGGTAAATAGATTTATGGATCTCAGATCTCTAATTTGAAATACTATAATTTCCCACTTTTATAATTCGGCTAGACCGACTGCACTGCTCTCAATTTTTTTGTCTATCTGTAGCGTCGAAACAAGATTTGGCTCTTCAGATCAACAAACAAAATAATAATTTTTAACTTACTTTTATTTTCAACAGCAAAAGTTAAATTCAAATTCAACTTCGTGTGTGAAAACTGAAACGTCGGGACTGTAGGTAATTTAATAAAAAATAAATAAATCGCGTTTGAAAACCATTTCTATATAAACGTATAATGCTCGCGTAAAATCAAACAAGAAAATATTTTCTAGTTTAGGTACTCTTCAAAACCACTCACCAAATGTATAATAGGAATCTACCTAGTTCCTAATATCTAATAATAATTATAAATATAAATTGAAGTCATTTCCTTGCGCCAAAGTTAATAATGTTTCGAGTAGGTATCATATACAATTTAATGATTAAAATGCTGTATGCTCATCTATACAAGATTTCTCAACTTCAATGTGAGAGGTCCCGTGTAAGACCTTTCACCACTATAGTTACTAGTATACTGTATATATGCCATAAGATATTGTGCCTATTCATAAAAGTAGTATTAACAGAGATTCAGATTGCATATTATACAAATGTCACAAGTACGCTGCAGATTTACGATAGACGATTGCAATTTTCCGATACCTATATGAAATATAATAAAGGTAGGTAAACTTTATATTTATTCCTATTCCAATTTCCAACTGTAGCTTTTTAGGGTTCTGAAGTTAATGTGAATGCACTCAGAATAATAAACTAGATATGGGCACAGTATTACAATATCTATATAGGTTCGTAGTAAGTAGCTATGGAAGTGGCAGCCGGCAGGTGCCTTCTCAACAGAGAATTCATTTCTTACCCCATTGATAATAACATAACTATCATAATTTATTCATACTGAAATGAATATATAAGGCCACTTCATAATACTTGTTCCGTAAATTAACAAATAATTTTTAAGTTTCTCTTTAAATTTGTAATTTTAATGATTTAATATAAGATTTACCTAAACCCAATTTCATAAAAGGCCTCAATTAAATGTAATTTAAATAAAATTAGCAAATTGCAATTATATCTTAGGTAATAAATTCGCATAAAGCATTAAGTACCATACTTTGAATTTTAAACAATACTGAAATTCTATAAAGGAGGTCAATACGTCAATAGTAAATAGGTACAAATATTATATTAAGTCTTAGGTCTTATCAGATTACATTAAGAAAATCAATTGTCAATAATAATATTTAATAATATATACTTAGTTACAGAACCTACTTAAAATCGTTCAAATTTTAGGTACAGGTATTTTAACCGACTTCAAAAAAAGGAGGAGTTAAACTTTTTTTTGTCTATTTAATTTTAACCGATATGTAGGTACTACAGTATTTAATATCAATAAAAAAAATGTAACTGTACTATGAATACCCACTATATAAAATTTTATCAAGAACAGGTTTTTGATTAATGGAACAAAGATAACACTAATCTAAATACTAACAAATTCAATCAAGGCCAGTTCTTAAGTGACATGTTATTTTCTATTAATGACAGCTTTGTAACCGTTAAGTAACCCATGCCAATGACCCCATTAATCTTTGTGTAATGTATTATTGAGATACAATCACGCTTACACGCCATTAGAGTAACAATAACCTATGTTGGACTATAAAAAATATACTCACAGGACCAACACACTATTACGATGTGCTTTTTAAGTATCGTAGGTATGGTAGACATAATGTGACATAATTGGTGATTATTAAGAGTTATTATTTCTACCAAAACATGACGCATATAACCATCGCAGAACGTTATATTTTATCTCTAAAAACCTATGACTCATTTAAGTCTATGTCACTCAGGCGAATACCGAATGGTGCAGGCTTTATAATTTTTATAGTGAGTTAGTTTTCAATTATAGTTAGTAATACGTAGTTTCAAAACATATTTGGTACAAACAAAAAAAAACATTTGGTGTTCACAGTTCATTGAAAGCTTAATAAACGTTTCCTTCCATTGCCTAGTTAGATCGATCATTTAGGTAGATTACTCAGATTTACATAATAAAATATGTATTACTAGCTGTGCTCCGCGGTTTCACCCGCATTGCCCCGCTCCTGTTGGTCTTAGCGTTATGATAATTATATTATTATGCCTAAAGTCTTCCTCGATAAATAGGCTATCTAAGGCGATTAACACACGGTGCCGCGTCCCGCCGCGGTTGGCGGTGAAGCGGTTCTCAAGTTGCATTGGCTTCTATTAAATCCGTTGATACCAAACACACATACACCGCCCGACCGCGCGGTCGAATGGTCCGTTCCTCGTAGGGATTCACTGCCAACCGCCGCGGTGCGCGGTGCCGTGTGTTAATCGCCTAACACTGAAAAAATTTTTCAAATCGGACCAGTAGTTCCTGAGATTAGCGCATTCAAACAAACAAACTCTTCAGCTTTATAATATTAGTATAGATTATACTTTAGTAGGTAAATAGGTACTTAATTTCATAAAATTTCACAGTTAATTAACCTTGTCTTAATAGATTATTAGGTTAATATTTTTACCTCATTATAGATAAATAAGTGATTAAATAAATCTACATCCTACATGGAACAGTATTACCAAAGTATTTCCGCCCATTAACGGAAAATTTTCTCACAAAGATCGGCCTAGAATAAAAATAAGTAATATACGCTTAGAGTACCTATACGTTAAATCTTGCGAAATCTCAATTTAGTTTATTTATCTTCGCGTATAGGTACCTAGTATGTATCTGTGTCTTCGCTTTGTTATTTATATTAGGTAAAAAGGTATTATTTTCTTATATATTTTGTCCATCTACATTATAAAATCTAAATCCTTACTAATATTATAAATGCGAAAGTAACTCTGTCTGTCTGTCTGTTACTCAATCACGCCTAAACTACTGAACCAATTTGCATGAAATTTGGTATGGAGATATATAATAATATATTGATACCCGAGAAAGGACATAGGCTACTTTTTATTGCGAAATATGTACCACGGGCGAAGCCGGGGCGGACCTCTAGTACTTATATAAAGCCGCGTATAAACTAAGCGCGGCAAACCATCGAACATAGGCGCGCGCGGCGGCCGCGCACTATGTAGACGGGATCGCCGCGCGCGGCGACCCGAACATTGCCGCGCTCGAACGTGCCGCGGGGCGATCCGCTCACTGTCGGTTTTTGAGACCGCACCAAAGGAGCTTCAGGCGTTCGCTCGCGCGCCGTGTGGACGGTTTGTAGTTTTGGTGATTCGGCTCGCGCGGCG
>CAJQZN010041789.1:31831-58036 GCA_907164685.1 Colias eurytheme | reverse complement strand
ATAAAATTTGAATTAAGCTGTTCATAATAATTAATAAGGTATTGTATGTAATGTTATGATAATGTGCGGTTTACAAAGCATTTGTAAAATTAAATTTAACACTGAAATTATTTGTGTGCTAACCCTCATAATTTATACCTACCAGTAACTGTAACAATGTAACATACTGTAATCCGTATATAAATTCAAATTCGAATAAATACGATGGAATAAATTAGTATCGATGGACTAGTACATCATTTTATTTCATATCCTTAAAACAAGTTGGTAAATAGATTTATGGATCTCAGATCTCTAATTTGAAATACTATAATTTCCCACTTTTATAATTCGGCTAGACCGACTGCACTGCTCTCAATTTTTTTGTCTATCTGTAGCGTCGAAACAAGATTTGGCTCTTCAGATCAACAAACAAAATAATAATTTTTAACTTACTTTTATTTTCAACAGCAAAAGTTAAATTCAAATTCAACTTCGTGTGTGAAAACTGAAACGTCGGGACTGTAGGTAATTTAATAAAAAATAAATAAATCGCGTTTGAAAACCATTTCTATATAAACGTATAATGCTCGCGTAAAATCAAACAAGAAAATATTTTCTAGTTTAGGTACTCTTCAAAACCACTCACCAAATGTATAATAGGAATCTACCTAGTTCCTAATATCTAATAATAATTATAAATATAAATTGAAGTCATTTCCTTGCGCCAAAGTTAATAATGTTTCGAGTAGGTATCATATACAATTTAATGATTAAAATGCTGTATGCTCATCTATACAAGATTTCTCAACTTCAATGTGAGAGGTCCCGTGTAAGACCTTTTACCACTATAGTTACTAGTATACTGTATATATATGCCATAAGATATTGTGCCTATTCATAAAAGTAGTATTAACAGAGATTCAGATTGCATATTATACAAATGTCACAAGTACGCTGCAGATTTACGATAGACGATTGCAATTTTCCGATACCTATATGAAATATAATAAAGGTAGGTAAACTTTATATTTATTCCTATTCCAATTTCCAACTGTAGCTTTTTAGGGTTCTGAAGTTAATGTGAATGCACTAAGAATAATAAACTAGATATGGGCACAGTATTACAATATCTATATAGGTTCGTAGTAAGTAGCTATGGAAGTGGCAGCCGGCAGGTGCCTTCTCAACAGAGAATTCATTTCTTACCCCATTGATACCTAATAACATAACTATCATAATTTATTCATACTGAAATGAATATATAAGGCCACTTCATAATACTTGTTCCGTAAATTAACAAATAATTTTTAAGTTTCTCTTTAAATTTGTAATTTTAATGATTTAATATAAGATTTACCTAAACCCAATTTCATAAAAGGCCTCAATTAAATGTAATTTAAATAAAATTAGCAAATTGCAATTATATCTTAGGTAATAAATTCGCATAAAGCATTAAGTACCATACTTTGAATTTTAAACAATACTGAAATGCTATAAAGGAGGTCAATATGTCAATAGTAAATATTATGTACAAAATATAGGTAGGTATGTATTATATTAAATTATTAAGTCTTAGGTTTTATCAGATTACATTGAGAAAATCGATTGAATGATAATAATATTAGGTATGTAAGTAATAATATTTACAGAAACTACTTAAAATCGTTCAAACTTAGGTATGTATTTTTAACCGACTTCAAAAAAAGGAGGAGGCTATCATTAATTAAACTTATATTTTTTTGTCTATTCAATTTTAACCGATACTACAGTATTTAATATTTAATAACTCAATCAAAAAAATGTAACTGTACTATGAATACCCTCTATGTAAAATTTTATCAAGAACAGGTTTTTGATTAATGTAACAAAGATAACACTAATCTAAATACTAACAAATTCAATCAAGGCCAGTTCTTAAGTGACATGTTATTTTCTATTAATGACAGCTTTGTAACCGTTAAGTAACCCATGCCAATGACCCCATTAATCTTTGTGTAATGTATAATTATTGAGATACAATCACGCTTACACGCCATTAGAATAACAATAACCTATGTTGGACTATAAAAAATATACTCACAGGACCAACACACTATTTACGATGTGCTTTTTAAGTATCGTAGGTAGGTGGATATGGTGACATAATTGGTGATTATTATGTGTTATTATTTTTACCAAAACATGACGCATAACCATCGCAGAACGTTATATTTTATCTCTAAAAAGTAAAAACCTATGACTCATTTAAGTCTATGTCACTCGTCAGGCGAATACCGAATGGTGCAGGCTTTATAATTTTTATAGTGAGTTAGTTTTCAATTAAGTATAGTTAGTAATACGTAGTTTCAAAACATATTTGGTACAAACAAAAAAAACATTTGGTGTTCACAGTTCATTGAAAGCTTAATAAACGTTTCCTTCCATTGCCTAGTTAGATCGATCATTTAGGTACCTACCTAATCTGAGTAATCTACCTAGATTACTCAGATTTACATAATATAATATTACTAGCTGTGCTCCGCGGTTTCACCCGCATTGCCCCGCTCCTGTTGGTCGTGATGATAATTATATAGCCTAAAGTCTTCCTAGATAAATAGGCTATCTAACACTGAAAAAAATTTTCAAATCGGACCAGTAGTTCCTGAGATTAGCGCATTCAAACAAACAAACTCTTTAGCTTTATAATATTAGTATAGATTATACTTTAGTAGGTAAATAGGTACTTAATTTCATAAAATTTCACAGTTAATTAACCTTGTCTTAATAGATTATTAGGTTAATATTTTTACCTCATTATAGATAAATAAGTGATTAAATAAATCTACATCCTACATGGAACAGTATTACCAAAGTATTTCCGCCCATTAACGGAAAATTTTCTCACTTGTATGCTAATAGATATGAATAAAACAATTTATCCGCAGGTAGACATCTATTGTTTATAGAATACCTGCCTTTTTTGAAAAAATAATTAAAAGTTCCAATTGTTTAATCGAATCGAATCGAAATATATCACAAATTTACAATATTTTGATTAGATTCGTCTATTGGATGAAATTTGTTTGGTATATTCATCCTAACGAGAAATAATAAAGGCTTAAATAATATTAATATAGCCTAATCCGTTTTGTAATTGAATCCGTGAATCACACATTCCATATTCAATTTTGAATTCCATTTCGCAATAAAATTTGAGAACACGTGTAAAATTATTTAGCTTTGGTTATGTACCTCTCTTCATTTTTTTGAAATTTGATAATTTTATTCATAATTTTATTTGTCTATGATTTTGTTCTTGTTTTTGAAGTGACTCACGTCATAGAGTAAGTATCTTGAATCTAGCCAAAGAAGTTTAACTTCCGACACGTGTGCTTGGCACACACGCTCTTTTTTTTTGTTTGACTCTCAACTCTCAAGACATGTAGATACGCTCGCTGTAGTGTTCGTAGATAATATTAGATATAGGTAACTAGCTTTCCGCCCGCGGCTTCGCCCGCGTTTTCAAAGAAAAACCCGCGTAGTTCCCGTTCCCGTGGGATTTCCGGGATAAAATCTATCCTATGTGTTAATCCAAGTTACTCGAATCTCTATATATGTGTGCTAAATTTCATTGTGATCGGTTCAGTAGTATTTGCGTGAAAGAGTAACAAACATCCATACATCCATACTTACAAACTTTCGCCTTTATAATTGTAGTAGGATGAATAAATCACGTTTAAAATACCGTTATTTAGAGTCTTAATTTTTTTAAATTTTCTTTTTTTTTTTCAGCTCCAACACAACCACCACTGCCGTTCCCGCCATGTCGAGCGGACAATTTACAATGCCTTCGCCGAGGATTACGAACATTTTTCTTCCTGATGGATTCAAGGCATTTAGGCATGACCCCTGTCGACCCGATGATCCTGAATAGCGTCACAGTTTCCGTGCCTGACGACCAAATGTCATTTTTGTTACGAAAAGTCAATGTCACTGGTGCAAGGTGGACGAAACTTCTAGAACGCAGGTAAATTATTATGTGTATGTTTAATAGAGATGTACCTACTACCCACACTACTACCTATATGCATAGACCTAGGATTTCGCTTACAAAATCTATGTAGATAAAAAAACTAATTTGTAAACTGTGTTTTTTAAATCTAATTTGTCGAAATCAGAAACACTAGATATAATCTTGATTCTATGAGTCAACTACGATAAAGTCTAGTAATCGACTAGAAATTAAAAAATATTTATATTAGATATAGCCGGTATCACTACATAGTATACCTAAATCAAAGTCGCTTTCTTTGTCCCTATGTCCCTTTGTATACTTAAATCTTTAAAACTACGCAACGGCTTTGGATGCGGTTTTTTTTTTATAGAAAGAGTGATTCAAGAGGTAGGTTTTAGTATATAATTTATTGGGTTTTAGACAAAGCGGGCGAAGCCGCGGGTGGTAAGCTAGTAGGTAGGTACATAAATATTATCTAAATAGATATGTATTGCCTGCATCAGAGGGGCGAGCACGAAATCAATCATTCAAGTGTTGATCACGTGATCACGATTCATGATCAAACAATCTTTCACTTATCATTGAAAGAATATTATGAATCAACTCCTTTGAAGAAATGGTCTACAAAATAAATTGTACAGCGTAATATGACTGCTAATTTCGACTTATTCAATATCGGGGATGTAACTCAGTGGTAGAGTGTCTGCTTCGCATGCTGAAAGTCCTGGGTTCAAATCCCAGCATCTCCAAATTTAATTTTTTTTTTATTTTTTATTTGTATTTTTAAACAAGATTTCTATAAATAAATTTGATTGCATTAATAAAATATTGATCGTTTGCGAAAAATTTTTATATAAAAAATTGTTTTTCTCATAAAATATGCTAATTTACAGGTTTAATTTGCAAAATGGAAAAAACGGTGTTGTTTTCAAAAGCGACTTACATGTTGTTGGTGAATTAACTATGATGCTATCAGGAAGAGCGGACCCTTTCGTATCGTATATTACAATGGAATTGAGTGAGTCAAGGATAATTATTTGCTTTTGTTTTATGTAAAACTGGTTCATTTAATGTACGTAGGTACTTAGCTGTTGACATGGAGTGGATTATTATGTTGTGAAATAAATTTCTTTACCTATACAGGGTGTCCCACTGTTGGTATACTAAGCTCAAAGGAGGTTATAGTTTTGCATACGCTGAGTACGTAAAAAATACTTATAAAATTCCAGACGCAGTTTTTTTTCAAATAGATTTATTCTTAAAACTCTATGTGTACACCCATAACAAGCAACCCGCACAACTTTGCTACCAGCACGTGAGCTATCGTTTAAGATTATGATTTCATAGACAAAATGCTCACATTAGCGAAGCGGTATAAGCTAGCTGCGCGAAGCTAGAGAGGAAAAAATTGATTTTCAAAAATAATTAGCAAAAATTTTTTGATGTAATTTTGTTGTTTAAGTATTTTTTAAGTAATCAGTGTATGCAAAACTACTAGTCCCTTCGCACTTAGTATACCAATAGTGGGACACCCTGTATAGAGTAATATCCTCAATGTTATCTGTATTATTTGGAATTCTCTGCGAAGTGCGATTATGGCCAACTCTCACTGTATAAAATATAACCACCTCATAGGCAGAAGGCACAGTGCTTTACGCGTGCGTAGGAACGAGGGGTCCTGGGTTCGATTCCCGGTGGGGAAAAAATGACTCAAGTCTGATCACATACTTGTCTAAAGATCGATCAGTGAAACAGATTCATACCGCATCTGCCCCATAAGTATGTACCAAACAATTAAATAATATTTTACTAACAATATATAAAATTCGGCCCTATAATTATATTTTCAGGTGACGTAGAAACGAACATCACTTATTCATGGACTGGACAGCGCGGTTACGACAACGAAGATTATTTACTTATAGGCCAAGAGCGAATAGCCGTACGAAATTCTAGAACGCCCTTGTTTTATTTACAACCTAGTAAGATCAATTTAATAATTGATAAGTAATAATTTCATAGGGTGAATATTGGCTCTTAATTCAATCTAATCAAAATTTCCTACCTCCATTATTATCTTTCATCTTATTTTATCTTTTTATTTCAGGTCTTGACTCTTGTCCTCATAAATTTTCATATTATAGACCTGACAAATTAAATACAATAATAACTACAAATATAATACTTACATAATATTCTTTTTCAATCTGATCTTCATAATATACACTTTTAACTATTTCCATCCTGTGTACATACTCATCCGCTTTACATCTTTCAGATTTTATCAATTCAGAAAACGAAACTATAGGTAATGTATATATTAAAATGTATAAAAAAACTTATGTATATGATAATAATTACTTTCTTGTGTATTTTCTGCAATTATTTGGATTATAAAGGCTTTATAACTTATTTTAAAAGCAATTTATTCATAAGAGTATTATAACCAAAATGAACTCTAATTTCTCAATCTTAGATAATTTGTACATCAGCAAAAATATTTTTAAGTGCACAAATTCTAATTCTATTCAAATACTAAAATATATATGTAGTTTCAAGTTAACAAAGTATAATTGCACTACCAAATTCTAATCCTATTCATATTTAATTTTAAGTTAACAATTTTTGTATAATTATTAATTGTATCATACTTAATTTGCTTGCCTTTGCACACAAATAACTAATTAGAAGTTAGAATTATTGTACTTGTTACCAGTGTTACTTACTCTGCATGTATCTTGACGAATAATTTAACTATAATATATAAAGAAAAAACAATGATAAAATGAGAAAAATCACTATAGATTATGCATGAGGTGACACTATATATAATAAATATTACATAGATATTTCTCCTTAGACTTTAATATGATATTCTTAAATTTCAGGTGGAACAGAAGATGCATACATGATCGAACAAGTATTGACAGCAAAGAGCGCCGTATTAGATTACTTATCTAATGAAGTTACTGTAGCTTTAATGCACACAGTTGTAGATAATTTTAGATTATTCGCCAATCAAATACCAGTTAAGAACTATTATTTATATAGCTAGTAATTATAGTAATAAAATACATTAAGTAGAAATGGAGTTTTATTAAATCCTTATCTTACACAGTCATTAAAATAAAAACAATCATGGAAATAGTACATACAATTTTAACCAGAATATCTTACAAGTGACATAATCACAGAAATTGTTTATATTCACCTTTTCAAATACTAGAATGCATCACCCAGTGACTCTTCCATAAATTTCTTGTATATGGCCATAAACTTAGCAACAAATGCCTCCAAGTGAAATATTGCCTTATTACCTAAACGCATTCTGTGTTCAAACATAGCAGCATGACTCGCTACTTGGCATTTCATGGCCATATCACAATTTCTTACAAGCTCTTTCAACAGACCTGAAAATATCATATCTGGTGGCACACCATGTATTATTAACTCATACAACTTTTGTCTGACTTCACCAAGTTTCTTTGGAGATTGTTCTGATAAAATCATTGATGCAGTTTCTCTTATGAATTGTTGCCAATCTGGTTCAGGTACTTTTTGATTAGGTGTAAAAGGATATTGTTGCACTCTACACGCCTCACACATTAATAAAGCACGGCGTAAATTACGATCTGCACATTTGGCAATGCGTAAGGCCAATTCTGATGGTAAATTGAGCCCTTCCTTTTTACACACTGTATGAAGTACAGTGGAAATTTCACTCTCTGTAGGTGCAGGGACTCTTATTGTTAAACAACGGGATCCTATAGCAGGAATAACACGAGATATTGAATTAGCAATGAGAATAAGCCGACAGGTCGCTACATATTTCTCCATTGTACGACGTAAGGCATGTTGAGCATCTTTAGTCAAATCATCGACTTCATTTAAAATTACTACTTTAAATTCACGTTGTCCAGAAGAATCTATCTGGTGTGTTTGTGCAACATTTTTTACAAGATCCATAATAACAACTCTGTCATAAATTCCAACATCAGTAGGGTTAACCTCTATGTGATAATTACTACTCACAGTCATGATTTCGATTTTTTTATTCGAAGGAGTTGTAAAATGCATTGTTTCTTGCCGCAATCGTTCAACTCCTGAGCCATATAATTCACGTAATAAGCACATGATTCTAGTTTTTTTGCCGGCTCCTGAAGGGCCGTAAACAAGAAGATGCGGGAAATCACTTTGCTGTACGAGACTTTTCAATCTTACTGCTTGGTCTTTATGATAATCCAACTTCATTAAATCTTTTGGTCGATGTTTGTCCACCCAAAGACTCATTTTGGGAGAAAGTTCTCAAACAAGCAGATTAATTAGCAGTTTATGAAATTTGAAATATTATTTGATTACTTTTTAAATTTGACTTATAAGTTTCTGTCAGTTTGACATTTTATCCATGAATAAATTCGCGCCAAAAAGCTTATGCTCAATCTACACGTTCATGTTCGTTTAGAAATTACAGCTTTGCAAGTCTTTGCCTATCTCAGATCATTAACTTAATGATCTAAGGCCTATCTGCATAGAAACGCGCATTGGATGTCAAAATAAAAGTTATTTTGAAGCAAATAATCAACAAACACCACTTCAGTAAGAACTGATTTTTTATAGAGCAAGATCCGTAGACAGAGGATCAGAAATTCGGAGGTGCCACCTCTATACATTTTGTAAGAGCTAGCGCGTAAGAGCAACTTTTGGGCTAGTAAGAAAGTGCGCACACTTAGCGACGCAACTCCCCATGATGGGAGAGACAAAATAGTTGCGGAGACAAAAGTTGCTCTTGCGCGCTAGCTCTAAGGCCGCGTTTCCATCTGCAAGAAAACTTCCGCGAGAAAAGTCCGACAGTCTGTCTGACAGCAACTTGCAAGTCTACTTGCAGGTGGAAACGCGGAATTAGACTTGCAAGCTACTGTCAGACAGACTGTCGAACATTTCTCGCGGAAGTTTTCTTGCAGATGGACAGGCGGCCTATGACGTTTTGTCTTTGCATGGCGACACAAGATGACAGAAAAATGAAAGATTTATTTAGGTACGGAAATTGTGACGGAAATTGAAAAATGAAAAAATAATTGCTCATGGAATTTAGGTATTACACGTTTCATGTGAAATTAGCTGTCATGCAATCTTCTGTACAGACGTTTTATTTTATTTTTATTAACTAAGTAGAACAATGATGCTAATAAAAGTAAGTGATCGTCATCCATTTTGTTTATTTTTCTTACTTTTTGTAAACCCAAGACTATTCCTACTATGCTGCCGGCCAACCGCGAATCAAACTCATACTTGCCGGAAGGACATTTCTGACAAGCGTGCGGTGTGGTATCGACGGGCGTCAGAAATTTTTCAACAGAAAAATTCTTACAATGTGCGGCCGCCATTAAAGTCATAATAAATACTATTTAGGAGGAAACTTTTTTTTCGTATAGCAACATGAAAGTGCCAATGTCAGTAATACTTATTGTCAATGTCATTCACAAGCGTTTATGCAAAGCGCAAATTGCAAACTGCATGAATTGCATAGGTACTGAAGTGTTTGTGCAACATTTATTTTTATTGAAATAAAGAAAAACAATGTACACTAATGCAAAACACACGTACTTTATCTGAATATTGTGTTAATGATTTGTTATAGATACATCAATTGGTTTCATTTGCTTCATTTCTATAAATATTGATTACAAATATTTACTGAAAATGATATTTCTTTATGTCGTTTTTCAAATTTCGCTGTTGATAAATTACGTATATTGTGAAGAATTTAATTTATTCGGAGATGCAGGACAAGCATACGCATTAGAAGTTAATATTGGGCATCCACCTCAGAAGGTATTTGATATTTGACTATAATATTAAGTATAAAAATGTATAGGTATTGTTTTACTTACCTTACGTGTCAGACTTAAATATTGATTATATTCTTAGGTTTCTGTGCAGGAAACGCTTGTGAAATTTGATAGCATTGTTTGCTGATGTGTTATCACACATCAGCAAACAATGCTAATGCCATCATAAGGTATCCCTTATGATGGCATTAGGTGCATTCAGTTGACTGCACATATATTTTTTCATTTTCTATGAAACAATATTTGTTTGAAACTAAATAGCATTGCATTTTTTGGTTATAAATTTCTTAAGGATTTGTTATAAGTTCTTAAATGATAGAAAAAAAGTTTAATTTAAGTATATTTATGTTTCTGGGATTAAATTGCAATGGCTGATTTTTATAATTGAAACATGAACTTTTTTTCATGAAAAATCTTTTCTTATTGGAATATTAATCTCTTATTGAAATTATAACATTTCAATGATTCTAATATCATTTAATATTTTTTTTTTTCAGTTACACGTTTTAGTGGACACTGGAAGTACAACCTTAGCTATAGCATCATATGCAAGGAAAGATAGTGGAATTTATTTTCATCAAGAAAATTCGACTACTCTTTATAATAGTGGTAAAGAGGTATGTATTGAATAGTAGTTTTAGAAAATTGTTAAAAGTGTAATTTACTATTGTAATGAACTGAATTTACTTTTCTTTTCCAAAATTATATTCACTAAATTATTTCTTTCGAAGCTCTTATTAACAAGTATCTCTTTATTAACTCTTAGATATTATATTGAAGTCTTAAAGGTAAAAAGTTAATCTCAAAATGTGTGTGAGTAACCTGTTACTTGTATATAATGTAGAAGTCTGATATAAGTTATTGTTTAATTACTTATAATGTAAATATAATATTGTAAGAAATAACACGCGAGGCCGGGTTAAATATTAGTTTGAATGTAATAAGAATGTACTGCGATTCTACACAGCTACCTAATTGATGTAGGTAGTTGATACAAATCGCAGCAAGTCAACGACTATTAGCAAAGTGAGGGTAGTTGGGTCGAACGTCGTATAAACAATGTCCAAGCTCGATTCGTACAATAGGCTCGATTTGTACGAATGCGCCACGAGTCAAAGGAACATGGCATTTTATAGTATTCGACAGCTAGCATGTTTTGACAGGAAATAGTGACAACTATTCATCCACTAAAATATTAAATCAAAAGTTACGTCTAACAATATCCATACTAATATTATAAATGCGAAAGTAACTCTGTCTGTCTGTCTGTTACTCAATCACGCCTAAACTACTGAACCAATTTGCATGAAATTTGGTATGGAGATATTTTTATACCCGAGAAAGGACATAGGCTACTTTTTACCCCGGGACATAGGATAGGTTTTATCCCGGATATCCCACGGGAACTATGCGGGTTTTTCTTTGACTGCGCGGGCGAAGCCGGGGGCGGAAAGCTAGTAATAAATATTTCTTATAAAAAAAAACTTTCGTTTTTTCAGGTGCAGGCCAAATATTCTCAAGGAACATGGAGTGGTCACCTTGCCTCTGACTTTGTGCAGTTTCCAACTCTACCAATGGTACCAGAGGTGAGGAGTGACATTGCTCTAATCACAAGGAGTTATAAGTTCTTCATGAATGGATCTGGTTGGCAAGTAAGATGTGATTTTTGATTTAACTAATATAGTTAATATTTGATTTAACTACTTTACTATGTAATATGTAGGTGATAAATTACTTTGCTATGTAAACATATACACTATACAGTATATAGGGGAATAATTTAAATCATGTAATATTAGCTTTTTTCTAATCTCCCATCAACTCTGGTGAAAACAAAGAAATAATTTGGAAAATCCAAAAGTGCACGCCTCATAATTTTTTTTTAATAAATATTTATTAATTATTAGTTATTTTTGTTTATTTAATAACAATTAAACCACATCGAATCAGACCCTGAAAAATGAATGGGTTCTATTCCTGAGCATACTCAAGCGTAAGAGAAAAAAAAAGACTCGATTAGTAAAGTATTTCGGTCGCTATCGTGTTAACAAGAAAAAGGATCCGCACATACAGACACACGGACGTCCAAGACAGAACTTTTTTAAACTGTTTTTTAACTAGTTTAAATAACAAAAATGACATCAAAAATACCATGAACGTTAAAAATAGTGTTTTTTCTTAATATGTGTGTGTATGTATTATCTTACAAGTGCAATGTATGATACATAAAGACATTTTAAGTTTGAAAAATCAGATGTTTTGCGCGAAGTGACAGTAGTACCCACCTCAACGCTTCGCTTATGAGGCGTGCAATTGGTTATCTGAATATGTCACAGGCAAATTGTATAATTTCACTGTTTACAAAGGGTGTCACATCATTATTTACTTAACATTAGTATCACTACATAGTATAAAAAACAAAGTCGCTTTCCCTGTCCCTATGTCCCTTTGTACGCTTAAATCTTTGAAACTACGCAACGGATTTTGATGCGGTTTTTTTTAATAGATAGAGTGATTCAAGAGGAAGGTTTATATGTATAACTAGCGGTCCGCCCCGGCTTCGCCCGTGGTACATGTTTACGTTTTCTCTACATAAAAACCATCCTCGTACTTCAAGGAATATAATAAAAAAAGAATTATCGAAATCGGTTCAGCCGTTCTCGAGTTATGCGCTTACCAACACATTTTGCGATTCATTTTTATATATAAGAAGATAATAAGATCCATTAAGTAGTGGAGAAGTACTGTTATTTTTGAGGTTTCTAATGTGATGTCGTAAAAAATTACATTTATTCCGCTTACATTGCAAACGCAGGCTGAACCCTACAAGTTTTATCAAAATAATGTACTAAGTACACTAAGTACACATTGAAAAGGTCTACAGAAAAGTCCGCGATGGTATATGTCTATCTCTTATGGATAACCCACAATAACTTTTTTTTGTCATTTACTTTTTACGACAAATAATGGCTAATTTTCGATGCGATTTTAACCAATACAGCATTAATCCTTAACCAATTAAATACCTTGAATACATTGTTAATTTAATATAGATCTATATGGCCCTTTACACCGTATGATTTAAGTGAATATTTTCGAAGATATTACAGATTTAAAAATTGAGGGACGTAGCGTTTGCGGCCGCCCGGCTATGTATTTTATATCCGTGCGATGCCGGAGCGGGCCGCTATATTTTTATACCTATACAACGTTCACAATTTTTCTGTAGTGTATTTAGTATCAGCATTGCACCCGTGCGAAGCCGGGGCGGGTCGCTAGTATATAATATATCACAAATTTACAACATACATAACATATTACTGTGTAGTTTTAAAATAATGCAAACCTAACCTAATGCAGAGCAGAGTTTCTAAACTGATGACGCTATTTGAAAATGGTAAATTATACAATATGCATGAAATATAGGGAACTAGGTTTCCGCCCGCGGCTTCGCCCGCGCAGTCAAAGAAAAACCCGCATAGTTCCCGTTCCCTTGGGATTTCCGGGATTGCGTCATTTTCCCGGGATAAAAAGTAGCCTATGTCCTTTCTCGGGTATAAAAATATCTCCGTACCAAATTTCATGAAAATTGGTTCAGTAGTTTAGGCGTGATTGAGAAACAGACAGACTACTTTCGCATTTATAATATTAGTATGGATAAAAGCAAATGAAATATAATTATGTTTTAGGGTCTCCTTGGACTTGCGTATCTTCCTGTTGCGGCGTGGGGTGAGAACGTGGTAGTTGGTTCATGGTTGGATTTCGTGGAGAGACATGTGAAAAAGCCAATGTCATTTGAACTGAAACTTTGCGGCACACACAGTGCGGAGAATGCCACTCATTATGGGAATTTGAAGATGTTTGGTAAGTTAGGTGTTTGTATGTTGAATATTATTAGTTGTTTTAACCTATTGCATAGCTTCTATCGCGGGCCTTGAGCGCGGGGACCGAATCCAGAAATTCCATAACGAAAAAACCTCACGCTGCCCACTCCGACGGGCACCGAGGTGTAGCTTGAAGGCATGCTATGCAAAAGATTTACCGCGGCAGTCCTCGAGTGCCACACATCTTTTTTTATTTTAATAACAATTTAACAGACAACAACAACAGTACTAAAAATCTTACTGTTAGAGACTCTAAATACTGTCTACTGATGAGTAAATTGAAATATGTATAAGTACCAGTGTCTAGTTTACAATAGATTTGATTGTAATGTTTGATTGGTGCAAAAAATATGGTATTTTTAATATGTAATTGAAACAGCTTTGTGATTAATAGATATTCATCATGTTAAATTTGTTGATGTATTTTTTTTAATTAAACCTTTATATATATTTAGACTAATGCTAGTTTCAAGTATACAGGGTTACTTGTTAAACACCAGCAACCTCGCAGGACAAGGTTCTGGTTTCTGGTGTTATAATCATTAATTTATAATTTATATTCCTTACAGATGACAAGAATTCAAATGCAATAAGCAATGAGTTTATCTTTCGAACTCCAATTCTAAGAAAGAGATGGTATGAAGTTGGTGTCTTATCTGTGCATTTAATAAACTCTACAGTAAAAAACAATATGGCCAATAATAATGTGACCTCAGAGGATTCTAATAAGACTAATGGTGAAATAGATCGAGATATTTGCCAGGAATTAAATATGGAAAAGGGCATTGTCGATAGCGGAACAACAAGTATTAGATTGCCCGATGGTATATTTAAACAGGTAACTTTTTTTTTAAAAAAGTTACATCTATTTTTCACATAGTAAGGAACTTGCCATATGTACTCACTTGTTACTATAGAGACAACTTCCTAGTTATAAAATTCTTTCCATAGTTATTTTTAAAAACATTAGCATCAATAAATCCAAAAACACAATATGTTGCCACTAAAATTATTACAATTTCATGATAATGTTAAGCTTTATGTATCTTACAGTTTTTGAAGTGAAACTTCTTTAGGCGCGCTGAGAGTAAAATTTCAAGGTCGCGTCATGGTAATAACGTCACGTAATTGTAAGACGAAGATTTTGGTATCTTTGAATCTTGCCAAAGAAGTTTCACTTCTGAGTTCTGACACGTGTGCTAGGCACACACGCTCGATTTTTTGTTTATTTTATTACTTAACTACTAAGAAAATGTATTTGTATTGTGCTCTGTATAAATAATATATTTTTTTAAAGTTAAAAAAGACGTGTGGCACTCGGGGACTACCGCGGTAAAGCTATTGCATGCTATTAAACAAACAATTAAACAATTAAACAATTTATTTATTGTTCAGCATGGCGGTGTGGTCACAATCATTTGGAACTTCCCTTTTAAGTCATATAGACCTGTAGTTGGGAAGTTCCCTCTTCCTTACTGAAATATAGCTACATGCTAACAATACAACACAAAAATTATTTAATTTATATGGTACTAACTACTAAGTAATAATAAATAGATAAATATGTATATGTATTATATAAGTAATAAGTAAATAAATACAATAAATAAAATCATGCCTTCAAGCCACACCTCCGCCCGTCGGAGTGGGGAGCGTGAGGTTTTTTTTTGTGTTAATATTCACCAAAAAATGTTTCAGATTGTAAGTGAACTAAGTAATTCAGCACAGACATCCAACATGCTTATACTGGATGAATTTTGGTATCGTGGAGAGGTAAATATAATGTTATTTAAGCTTAATGTAAATTTGTATGAATTTAAATTACTTAATTTTCATAAAACAACACATAACTAGTGTATTTGTGAAATAGTCAGTATTTTTATAATTCTAAATGTAATTTGTAACAAGTTATTGCAAAGATTTGTATGCATGTTTATATCTGTTTTAGAAACATTAATAAAATTGTTAATTAATTATTGAAGTGAAACAAAAAAAATTTAGTGTAACATTTTTTCGTTACGCGTGACATTTTTCCGTTACGCGCCATCTTTTTCTTATCCCTACCACGCGTGATTCGACGTATTTCTGTAAAGTTGCATATAGTAGATTATTTTTTGAAAAATAAGGTCATAAAGAAGTTTCACTTCTTACGTGTGTACACTAGTACACGCACACATTTTTTTATAATTCTAAATGTAATTTGTAACAAGTTATTGCAAAGATTTGTATGCATGTTTATATCTGTTGTAGAAACATGAATAAAATTGTTAATTATTATACACAAAAAATATTATTTTTATTGCTACTAAATACATTAATTATATTTACAGGCTGCTTGCTGGCCTGAACCTCAAGAGTGGAACTTGCCATCTTTGGCCATCGATCTTCTCAGTACTGAAGCTGATAATCAGTATTTTACACTGGAAATACCAGCGCAAGTAAGTATATCCAAGTAATATGTGAAATATTCTTCTATTTATTGAAAAAAAAGACAGAAGTCTTTGACAATATAATACTAAGATAAAACCACAGAATACATAATAGTAGCTAAACGCTACAGAACGGACACTCCGCCTCCCGCCAAAATTAAACACTTACCTCACCCCGCACGATAATGCTATAAATGGTCCGCATTTTTCTACAAGGACGATATAAAGTAATTTTATTATTTTGGATTTGTGATTATCGTTTTTCGTAGAAAATGGTTATATATTGTGCTGTTTACGGATGTATTTCATCAGAAAAACGCGTTTTTTTTTTGCACACAAATGTGCCAACCATAAAGCGTTAACACACGCATTTACAGTCTCTACAGTGTGACTTTCAAAACGATAATTTTGTATGGAGTGTCCGGGGTGTGATAAAACTTTGACAATATAACATATAAGAGATAAGAGATGGATCGTTAAGAATAAATATCAAATTCACGAATATCAACAGTGTTTGTAGCTAAACAGCGTCATTGATTTTTACGATTTTTTTGTAAACGATTTTGTTAGGTTTGGTCATTTTTACTACTCAGGTTGTACTGTCATAACAACTAATATTTTTATAGACTTAAAAGCTATTTATTTATTACATATACATATTTATTTATTTCCAGAACTTCATGAGAGTTGTAACAGCGCGTAACAACAGCGCAGAAAGTGGTACCGTGTCTGAATTTTGTTACAAATTGGGATTAGAAGCGGGAGGTAGAGAGACTGTACTTGGATATACAGCTATGGAGGGATTGCAGGTTACTATTTTTATCACAAAAGATTAATTATTACGAATATTAATGCATGATTCTTATCATTACAAGACGATTAGTTCCGATTTTAATTACCAAAAATAAAGAAGTTGTTACAGAATGTTAAAAAACTGGCTCATTTAATATTAATGTGCAATCTTTTATGTGTTGTGTTATGATACAAATAACAGCTTTAATATCTATAAAATAGAAGCCTTGAAAAATATTTACCGAATACAGTGTGTCTGCTGAAACGACTAGCTTAATTTAGTCGTGTATTATTTATCGTTTAGAACAAACCTTTTCCTTCATATCCCATAGTCTCTTCACACATAATTTAATTGTACCTGTCTATTCTCCAAATAAATAAATAAATAAAATTAAATCGTCATCATTTCCAGGTGCTTTTTAACAGATCAGCCAGCTGGATTGGCTGGAAATCCTCCGACTGTGGCCCAAACGCTCGCGTCTCCGGGCCATACAATACAACCAAATCCCTACTTTACATGTGCCAATTAACACAGCCGATACCAGATGTAAATGTATCGATAAAAGCCGCTCAATGGACGCTCTGTGCTTTCTCAATAATAGCAGCCGCGGTACTAATATATTTATTAGCGCCGTGCATAAAAATGTTTTTCGTGAGACCACTGCCGAGATCTCAACAGATTTCTCTGTCCCAAGCGGCGCTGGTTGAACAAGAAACGTAAGTGGGTTAATAACGGGGTTTAGTACCAAAAATGTAAAAAAAAAAAAGATTTTTTGTATTTTTTTTTTTGGAAAAAAATGTAGGTGGTACGGAATGTGTCATAAAATTGAGCCAAAGATTAACGATTTTGGGTATTTAACAGTGAAAATATGTTTTGTTGTTCATTTAACCAGTGAAAATTTCGAAAATGATCTATGGTAAGCCCCGTTTTTTAACATTAATCAGAAATTAATCGAACATGTATTTTTTAAGGGTAAACTTTGTTGTTTGAATTGTCGTGCATTTAAAAGTGTGTCTAGGAGATAATGTTTTTACGTGTGATAATTGTTTGAAAGTACATATTTAAAATTATTTGAAATGTTTGGTAGCTACTAAATTATGTTGTAAATGTTTGTCATAGCGATGAATTTTCTCGTTTTAGATGTTTCATCATAAAAATTATGATTACTAAAACATATTATGATAGACATAGTCTTGATTTGAAATTTTTGAACGATCCGTAAGCTATAGTATAAATTTTGATATAAGCTATATGTGAGTGTGCAGTGGCTGTAGGGCGGTGTAGGTATGTGCGGTATCGGCGGGGAGGGGGGGGGGGAGTAAGAAAGAGCACGAGTTATAAGTTAGAAAGAAACGGAACGGTCGGTACCAAGAAGCTTACACTGGAGATTGCACTATGACCATTAACTTGCCAACTTGCCAAGTTAGGTGTGAAAGGGATAAAAAAACATACAGGCGTCATTCAACGTCATATTTTCTTGTTACAAGTTAATGTTCATACTGAAATCTCCAGTGTATTAGATATAAGCTTCTTGGTCGGTACTCTCCCCCGCCTCGCCGCGCACATACCTAAGGCGTGGTATAGCGATTGCGATCAAGCTATAGCCACAGAATACATAATAGTAGCTAAACGCTACAGAACGGACACTCCGCCTCCCGCCAAAATTAAACACTTACCTCACCCCGCACGATCATGCTATAAATGGGCCGCATTTTTCTGCAAGGACGATACGCAACGAAGATTGACAACATTAATCAAATTGACTTAAAGTAATTTTATTATTTTGGATTTGTGATTATCGTTTTTCGTAGAAAATGGTTAGATATTGTGCTGTTTACGGATTTATTTCATAATTTTTTTTTACGCTAGTCACAAATGTGCCAACCATAAAGCGTTAACACACACATGTGCAGTCTCTACAGTGTGACTGTCAAAACGATAATTTTGTGGAGTGTCCGGGGTGTGCTATAGCATAAGTGTGGAGTTAAGTATGAATTTAATGGAACTTAATGAATTTAGTGTGATAGATATTTTGTGATAACTTTTAACGTTCTCTTTACATGGCACTAGAATTTTATCTATAGTTAAGTAGGTTTCCTATTCTCAAGTAGTGTATTGCACTTTCTTTTTCAGTATTAAAATTTCGGTCTGATATTCATATAATATATGTTTAACTAATATAATGGTATTATTTTATGTATTATGTTTTCATGTTTCTATATTTTTTATTCCGCAAATGGTAGTATTAATTCGATACTTATTTATTCGATATATAAATGGAAACACAATCTCTCAATCATCTTTTATAATATACATACCTCATAAAAATCTTGCCGATTCAAATATTTAATATAATAAATTATATTCAAATCAGTGCTAACTAGTCGTTTTCGATCATTATTTTCTTAATTTTGTATAGGTTCTTACTTCGTATATTTATTTATGTTTAGAATCAAATTGTTCCTTTTATATTAATTTACGCATTTTTATTAAATGTCTGCTATTAGCTAGGTTAGTTAAATATAATTGCATGCCATTTTTTTATTCTCATTCTTGTATACCATAAGCGTAACTAATTAAAATTTTACCTTTTGTATACTTACTTTCAATTGGTAAGATATTTAAAGTTTTTTTATGGAGTTAAAAAAAGAATTTTTGCAATAAAAACGAGGTAGCATTTCATGTACATGTACAGTTATATCTAAGTATGTGAGTTATAATAACTACATGTTTATGTGATAACTACATATTATTATCTACCTTATTCATATTATGTTTCATAATATATGCATATCAAACACTTTTAATAAATAAAGTGCTTGATTTAAAGTAACTATAATAGAACCATCAATAAATCCAGTAAAAAACTTGATTACATACAATTAATATTAAATTTAGTAGTAGGTACATAATAGAATAAATAAATTTGTCCAACAGTGATACAAACTCAGTAGATAGTAATTAGATAAATTGAAATCTCAATAAGATATTAGCCAATTCTCATTGCACGTTGTTTTTTAATTAAATCATTTAATGTGTCTATTCATATCTATTGCATCCGTCAAATAAAAATTAACTATCTTAAGGCTGCAGTCTAGCAAAATTGCGTTTTCAACAAGTTATTTGACAATTTTTTCCCGGCTAATGAAATGATAAACTGAATTTTTTTTTCTTGTTTATCAATTAGTGTTATATACGCAATGCGCGTGAATTTTTTCACATTTATAAAGTTACTTTATGTTACCTTAATCAGGCCTTCAAGATAAGTCTCTTTCCCCCAAAGACATTTCGAGCTAAGTTTGTGCACTCACTACGTTGCAACCGATTACAATTTACACAATCTGATCAGCGCATTATTATCCTTATATAGTCGTTATTAAAAACTGCTGAATACAATTGCCGAAAAACTTATGATTTTCTTAATTAGAACGTTATAAATTCATTAAATTTCCCATTTTTTGCCTTACAAAATCTATTGATAAATACTGCTAAAAGTTATTTTTTCCATTAATTTATTCGAGTTGGTTGAAGACCAATGAGTATTAATCCTTTAAAAAAATTTTTTTTTTGAATTTTGATAATTCTTTAAATATTAAAAAAATATTTAAAATAATTCGGAAAAATCCTAGCGAATTTCTTTAGTCGCGCTCCTTGGGCCGGAGCGTTCTGACGTGTGCTCTACGCTCGATTTTCCTTCATACCGAAGTGAAAGTTGCTCTACTTCATTAAATTTAATATTTTTGTTAAATGATTATTTTTATCTTAGTTTTGTGCAAATATTCGTATTTTTAAACATTTGATTTCGATATGGAAAATAAACGAAAAAAATACGCGTGTAACTACTAGAAAAAAAATTATCTTCGAACATAAAGTTAATGAAACCAAATAGATTGCAAAGGTGATTGGCAACAATTTCTTTATTTTACGGGGTGTCAGTAAAGGGATGTATATTTCTTTAAAACTAAAGTAAGCTCATAAATTTTCTTATAATATAATTTTTTTGAAGTTCCAAAAATGTTTATTTTTCGTTTGAGAAATACGAAATATAATATAAACTTGTATTGAGAACTTGAACTTCCCAAGTTCATCCGGGGAAATCCCCATACGGGGAAAATGATTTGTTTACTCCAAAATTGATCCGAGGTGTTTTAATTTTTTCTTCTAGTCATTTTCAACGTAGCGGCATGTTGTTTGATTATTAATTTTGTAACTTAAATGCAGGATGTTGGTTTTATATTCTGATCTTACAGACGCGCTGACAAATTTAGTCCACCATTTCTAGTTTAGTCTACCAACTCTAAGTACCAATATTAAAACGAATGGATTATCATCACATCATCAAAACTCAGATGTAATGGAAGATCACAATAACATAGAAAATTCAGTGGGTGTTGAGAACTAAACAAACAGAAGTAACAGAGACGCGAAGAATAAAAAAAGAGGACGAAAACGATAATTCGTTGATGCTTTCCCTTTTCGACATATTGTTAGGGTACATCACCAATCTGCAAAAAACAAAACTGATGATTCCCAATTGCTGATTAAAAATGAAAAACAAATAATCGACAACAGTGGTGAAAATTTGCTGATCACAATGAAACATCCTTCAGTGGTAGCAGATTTACTCATTTCAAATGTATCGGTGAACAGCGTAAAGGAGAGGAGGACAGGAAAACATTATGAATGTGGATGGTGGATTGTATACAGGGTGTAATCGATAAGTATGTGCAGGCGATTATGACGTTATTATTGCAGGTATCAAAAAACTTAAAACTGATATCGAAATTACTTTACCTAATGAGCAAAATGACAATAATAACTTTTTAAAAGTATAACGAGAAATATCTAAAAAATTTACTTTATACACTCCCATATCAAAAAGGGAAAATGGGACTAGTAGAATTTAAATGTCTAATTCCGGCAAAAGACATGAATGCGGAAGATGCGGTTAAAAAAAATTTAATATTTGAAATACAATGCAAAAAATAACACTTTTGTCATAGATAAGAATCATGACTATTTTTTCTAAATTCAGGGACAAATAAACGTTGCAGAAGCAGAAGTCTGCTTATTTGCTGTTTGGACTGGAGTGAATAATTCGTTAAAAATAGAATATATAAAAAAGTATGTAACGTTTAGGCAAAATAAAATGATGGACCATTATCAAGATTTTACATAAATTGCCTACTGTCAGAATTGATTGGTTCGAGACTTTAGCATTCGATGCCCATCAAGGACCCATCCTATATCATTCAAGCGATTGAAAAAAAAGAGATAAATCCAGTGCAACCGATAAAGCATCAGAATGCTAGCAAAAGATTTATTAGGTTTATCAATATAAATCTATATATTACACATAATATAATAAATCTGTAGAAGACGCGAAGACTGACCCGCGCGGACGGAGTCGCGGGCGGAAGCTAGTCAGAAATAAATATCTTTTGTTTTCATTTAACACAAACATTACATTTTTTTTATTATATACAAAATTTGTTTATCCGTTTTATTAGTTAAACTGAACAACTTTCACTAAGAAACTTAGGTCGAAAAAAATGTATAGAGTTCTGCATTTTGTATGGAAAGCTTATTTTTTTTTATATTTCGTCCAAATTTCTTTGTAAAAGTTGATCAGTTATATAAACATGAAGTTGAAGATATCAATAGAAAGTATTCGCAAATTTTGTGTACTGATAAAAAAAAATCACCCGGTGTAATTTTCACGAAAATTGTTTCAAATTGTCATTTTTGGTACTTATTACGAATATTAAATTATGCATACGAATGATTTAATTTTTAAAAATTAAGTGGAGCAACTTTCCCTTAGTACATTTGTATTATTTACATATAGGATGACAGGATGCATTTGTTTGCACTACTAGACCAAGCCCTTAATTAGGTGTAATCTAGAATGTTTTATCCCCATACCTTGATAATGAAATAATTTGTCACAAAGAATAAACACGCTGTAACAATGATGTTCTTATGCAACTTATCATGTATTTAATATTTAAAATTATTATTTAATATTTATAAATTAACATCCATAGGTTAAAAATTGATTCGGATTACGGCCGGTTTTTGAATTAAGTAGTTGGCGTTAAGAATGTCTCATGGGCCCACTTCACAATGAGCAGCGTTGGCCCAACAGAAATGTTCGTCGATGTTTCCCATTACGGCGATTATATGAATTAACACCTACAAGTCCTACAACAACGGCTGGTCATAGACATTTAGGCCCTCTACAATATCGTGATTGCCTCTACTCGCCCAACGCTGCCCATTGTGAAGAGGGCCCATTACGTTATATTAAAATGCTGCTTAAATATTTTCTTGTCTGTAACTTACTCAAACCTTAATCAAATTAATTCTCAATTCAGAAACCGTTTACTCATTTTTTATGAAAAATTCAGTGTTTGACAGTGTGTCTGAAATATCATCTCGTAAAGATTAAAGCGGCCTTCTAGAAGATAATGTAGCTTAGAAAAATAATATAGCTTTCTTAATGTGACAAAATTACTTCTAAGCAATGTTTTGTCGTGTACAGTAGAATAATGATTGGGAATTAATTCTAAACACTCTTTAAGAGTAAAATTTGTAGATAAATCTTAGGAAAATTGGTGATCTTTATAAATTATATCTCTAGAATTATTAGTTTTTACAAAATTGTAAATATTTTCATTGGTTTTTAACAAAATATAAAATATTTCTGCCTTCTAAAGTACCTATATTGTCTCTTTACAAATTATATTGCATTTAGAACCAGTGTTTATGAGGACAACGTTATTATACTTGCATAATATTTTATAATAACGTTGCTTTCATAAATATTATACTTAGGGCCGGTTTCCTATGATATGTTCCGTGTATCTTGTCTGACAGTTAAAATGACATTTATTTACGTTACAAGCTGTCAAATAGGCTTTCAGGGACATTATTACCTAGATGTTCAACCGGCCCTTTTGCAAGTATAATAATAAAATATAATTAATTAAAATCAATAATTTTGTAAGTTTTGTCACTACCATTCGAGTGTTATTTAGAATTAATATAAATGTGGCAAAATGTTAAATTAACCGGTTTATAAATAAGATCTTGTGATTACAATATTTGCAAAATAATTAAAACATACGAAATATGTACATAATCTTGCTCACTTACATGTTTCTTACGCCCATAACCCTGTTATGAACTTTTGAATGCAAACTGTCACAGGAATATTTTTTTTTACATTTAGAACTTAATAAAAAAATGCTGATGTTCTGTGGGCTCTATGGATGGAAAAAATAATAGAAAAATATCAAGATAATATCGAAATTTTAACTATTCATTTTAGCGTCTCACAAAAATAATTAATAAAGCAATATTTTTAAATCTATATTAAAAGTTTAAACTCAAGTAAGGTCTGTTGAGGGAAAAATAAAAATCTTGGTAGGCTATATGGCATTGTAAATAGGTAAAATGATCGTATCTTTTTATGCGATTTATTAAAGTGTGCTGTTTGCTACAATTTACTTAACAATTTATGATTGATTAAAACGAGAAACGTACATCTTTTATTTCTAATAAATAGTATTTTTATCCCTGGTACTTATAAAAGATTGAGAACATATTTTTTACGTATCATAAAACGGTTGTGATGAAAATATCAAATGCTTAAATTCGAAAACAATCCCTCCAAAAATGTTAAATGTTCTTCTAAAGAACTTCTAGAAGCAAATATTAAAAAAAATATTTTGTTTTAAAAAACTGGAAAAATAATTTGATGAGTGTTTCTCGTTTAAATCATTTCATGTGTGTATTTTAAAGTTATTATACATTTGTATTACATCGGTGCCGCTATAAGACCTTAACGAATATAGCTAATTTCATAGGAATTGTTGCACGAAACATTGTATGCTCTTAATTAAATGATTATGACCAGTGCAGAAACGGTCACGACTTTTTAATTTTGTCTATTTTTGTTTTGTTTTAAGAATAATTGCGAGATGCCTTTACGCGCTCCATAAGTCCATAACATAGTTTTTTGGATTTTGGGTGCCATATTCGACGCAATTGTTAGGATGGCTCTGGGGTAGGTAGATTTTGGCGCCAAATTATATTTATGACTTCAAAAGAATCTAAACAGATGATTAAAATAACAGGGTAGTTTTCTTTTTTATTTTCAAATTTTAAGCTTAATTCAGAATGTTTCACCGTGTTATGAATAACCGGTTTCTGCACTGATGATAATATATCAGATTCCATTTTTAGCATCGTTGATAAACATTTTGTAGAAGTATATATTATACGTGGTACTTAATTTTTCCGCTAATTGTTTGCTGTGTTGGTTTTTGTGTTTATAATAAGATCGTTAGAATGACCAATTAAGGCAAAAGGGTTATATTTACCTTTTTATCTCATAAAACCTTATATTTACAATAAAGAATTGTCAAAGAGTTTTTGTGGTTTTATTATGGTATTTTTTTATCCCCAAATATTTCCCCGTCTGTGTGGTTAGTGGTATGTCTTATAGTTTATCTTACCTTAAAAAATTTTAATACCTACATACTTAATATTTTTTTTGCATTCCAGGATATAAAATATCTTATCTATATCTATACATATAATAAATCTGTAGAAGGGTCAATTCTGTACATTGAAAATATTGAAAAATAAATAGCAGGGGGTGTTACTGGATCGATAACAAACCCAAATATGTGATTAAAAAATTTTTTGTCTGTCTGTCTGTCTGTCTGTCTGTCTGTTTGTGAAGACATCACGTGAAAATTAACGGTTCGATTTCGATGAAACTTGGTATAATTATACCATATTATCCTGGGCGTAAAATAGGATACTTTTTATCCTGGAAAAATACGTAGAAAAAAATTAATCTTAATTTTTCAGTTTTATCCATAGACGTTGTTCTGTAGAACCCACACGTTGCGTATTATTATAGGCCTAGCCGTATTTGGGTTCAATAGATATTTATAAGATGTCATTGTCAGAGTTAATCAAAATGGAGACCATATGGAGACCATCCACGCGAAGACCGACATCCACGCGACGGAGTCGCGGGCGGAAGCTAGTAATAAATAAAATAAAACAGTCCAAGCTTCGTTACTGCCAGTCAATGTAAACTGCCAGAAAAAAAACAACCCAGACTACAGAATTAACAAAATTATAGGTCATAAATAATGTCTAAAGATGTTCATACTTACAGAAAGTATTCTGAAATCAGAATTTATTGGAATTAGTTACTGATAAATCTCTTACACCTAGCGACAAAGTCCCGGAG
>CAJQZN010041789.1:0-31431 GCA_907164685.1 Colias eurytheme | reverse complement strand
AGATATCCGCGGTTATGGTTCAGCTATCGTTGATAGGGCCAGGTAATGTATGAAAAAAAAAATCTATACTGATACATATTAAATAGCTGAAGTTTGTTTGTTTGTTTGAACGCACTAATCTCAGGAACGATTACTTACTGCTGGTCCGATTTGAAAAAGTCAGTATTGTTTCAATTGACATGGATTCTTTTTATTTCGTATTAATTCATAATATGCAATTAAGGCAATTACACGGTTCAACGACCTTAATGATTCTGTCACTACATTTGAATTTGTTTTTTTAACCGCCCTCTATAAATATACATCGTTGTTGAAGTAAAAGTGACCAAAGATTATGGAATTGTATACTGTATCGTATTGTATCGTAATGTGTTAGTTGGTTTCTACCTAATTTATGTTTTCTCTGAGAGGCAGTAACATATTACATTTATTAATAGTAAATATTGTGTACTATGTATGTCGTAAATGTAATGTAGGAAGATTCATCTTTCAACATTAACCGTTATAAGCAAAGTCTCTACTACATGACCCATTCTGGAGACCTTAAGATGACTAAGCAAGTAATTACCTATAAGTTCTAGAGTGGGGAACAGTTAAGAAAACACCGATTTAGAAATTAATTTTATTCAACACGGACTCTACTATATTCTGGAGACCTGATGATGGCTAGGGTGGAGAACATCTCACCTACAGAGATATAAAAGATGGAGTACATTATTTGACGTAATTCTATAGAACGGCCTCTACCATGTCATGGTGTATCGAATGGTAATGGTGACCAGGCAAATGTATTTCGCGTTCTAGTAGGAATATATGCATGCAACCTACACACACCGAAAAAAATAGGGGAACGGACAAGAAATCACGTTTTTTTCGACTTGTTATGTATTTTGTAGTTAGTTCGGGGTTAATTTTTGAAAAACTCGCATAGTTCCCGTTCCCGTGGAATTTCCGGGATAAAACCTATCCTATATTACTCGTGGATAATGTAGCTTTTGAATGGTGAACGGAATTTTTAAAATCGGTCCAGTAGTTTATGAGCCTATTCATTACAATCAAACAAACAAACAAAGTTTTCCTCTTTATAATATTAGTGTAGAAGAAATCATCGGTTCACCCAGTTAAAAGTGCGGAGGTAACGGAACCAACAAAAAATTCAGTTGAATTGAGAATTTCGTCCTATAATGGCGTCGGCTAAAAATGTTGCTATACGTTTATGTCAGTTTTGACTTTCCTACGATTTTATACAATAATATAAAATTAAATGATTTTATACAATATTAAAAAAAATTGCTGATTTTCGGCGGTATGGCGACCATTTGGAACTGTCTAAAAAGTATGGCATGGCGATTTTCGTACATGGCTACTGGACTATGATTACCTGTGCAAAAATTAGCCTGGTACAAATGGTTGAATTTTTTTTTTAAATCAACGCATTCACGTCGGTATTGTGGGCTGTAAATTACACCGGAAAAGTATGGCATGACACTACCGCCTACTTCTTTTTTATGGGCTATCGGTAAATCCTAAAATTTTTGTGTTACAAATCGTTTGCCTTCCGTAATTTATCCGACGAGTTCGACTAACGCCCACGCGACTAGTCTGCCGGTACCACTGTTCTGACCATGATTTTTCTTTTTGTCATTGCGTACTAAGACCACTGTAGAACCGCCATCCGGTTACAAATGACCCAAAATTTTGTGTCAGTATCTCCCGGCTTTGGATTGTTTTGGACCCTTAAAATATACGATAGAACAGCAATTAATCTTTTTTAAAAAATATTCAAGGCACAGGGAAAATCTGGTTACTGTTTTATAGGTAGGTATGTGTTTTCTGGTAATATTTTACTGTCAAAAATTATCAACACTGGATATTATTCAATGACGCCTTTCAAAAACAAAACTAATTTACAAACAGATTTTTATATCTTTACATACCTATTTTTAACTTTCATTTCATGAACTGCTCATGTAAATACCTATTACAATCTGGTTTAATTTAACAAAACATTCAATTCGGTGAATTTTAGCGTTATTTTGCAAAAAAAACCGCACGTACAGTCCCCCGTCCGAGTCGAACTGACACAGTCAAATTTCGTCGAAAATATGCAATAGAGGTGAGGTTTTATGTGGGTTTTATTATAAATTCGAGTTTTTTCTTGATAATTTAACGATAATAATGAAAATTGAAAGAACAATCAATACAAATTGTTACAAATATCATAACATATTTTTTGGTATAAATTTCATGTATAAATATGTAGCCGTTTTCCTAACAAAATGCGTTTTATGTTCAAAAAGGGGTTGATTTGTATGTATTTTTTTTATGTTTAGGCCGTTCTAAACTGAAAAGTAAACAATACACTTTGTTAATTATATCCTTGAGTATCACATATATTTTTTTTAAGACAAACGTACCAACAGTTTCCTCAACAAAATTCAATATGTATAAGGTGTTTTCCGGTTTTGACCATAGTAATCCCCTTAATGCAGGCTTTTCATTTGACAGCAAGTTAAGCAAATTAATTATGTACTCAGACATAAGTAACATTTTTTACATACTCTTAATAACCGTAAATAATATTATATTAATGTCTTACTGAACATGTTTTAAAGGTTGACGATTGAGTGACAAATAAAGCTCCAAAAGCGAATTTTAATGAGCTTTAGTACGTTTATTTTTAATTGATATTAATTTGATATCGTTTTTGTAGCGTTGATCCGATTTCAAGAGAATTATATTTGGTTTATCACACTGATTTATCAATGGATGCTCTATACAATGCCCAAGGAAGTGTACTCGGTTTACCGATCGCTGGTGATGGAAATATGAAAGTAGTAGCGAGTAAGTAATATCAAAATTAGTATGGTAGTAGAAGTAGCAAAAAGTGGTATTATATGAGTGTTTTTGAAATTTTACTACTTTGTATAAAAAAATATTGATAACATAAAAAGGCAAAATGTGGAACCCCAACTTGAAAAGTGCAATACTTTCTCAGATTAATGTATCACAAAAATGAAGGTGTTTATTGTATATAAGAGGCACGAGAAATGAGATAGAAAATTGTGAATTATTTGTTTTTAACTATTTTGTAAAGTAATAGGTTTCGATTATAGTCTGATATTTCTTCATCCCTTTTCATTTGTCTCAATTAAGTTAACGTTGTTTGTGTTCGTTTAACTTATTTAATACAGATAATAGGTATATTTTTCATGTATTTAATAATGTTTCAGAAAATGTGGAAATAGAAACACTGTTGCCATTCGACATCGTTAACGACGCTCGCGGTAGAGCTGTGATCGAACTAAAGGGAATCCAATACAGACTCAATTTTAAGGATAATGTGCGATTTGACCTCTCTAACTTGTTCTACGGTAATAAGGAATTGAGTGAGTATCTAATCTTTTGTTATACTAAGGGCCGATTTTTCAATGCTTGGATAAAACTTATCCGTCCAATAAAGTATTACACGATAATATTAAAATGTCACGTAAACTGTCAAATACGGGCAATAAGAATACGTTTTTAAAATGTTGGTTTTTTATATTATTCGACGAATAAGTTTTAACCAAGGATTGAAAAATCAGCCCTTAAAGTGTGTAGAGATAGTAGGTATATATTTATGAAAGAAAATCTGATAAAAATGCATTCAACCTGAGTGAATTTAATTGCGATTTAACAGGTTTCGTGTAATCGATTTTTTTACGTATTCAACTCGCAAAAAATGCAATCTTATTAATATTTATAGAAATAATATTGCCTTCATTAATTGCAAGTAAAAATATGATTTATCCAGTTGTAAAAAATATAATCCGAAAATAACAGTAGGTATAGATAGTATTTACTTAAAAACAGGTATAAGTATATACACTGTATTAGAAACTCCTGTTTTGTTATCACTATCACCTAGTTTAAAATTTTGCTTAAATATGATTATTTAAAATTATTACTAAAATTATTATTAATTTACAGGTGACAAAATGCACGAGTTTATAAATTCCAACTGGAAGGCAGTATCGGATACTTACAGCAGATCAATTTTCGACATCGCACAAGACAAGCTTTTCAAAGTGCTAAGATCTTACCTCTTGACACAACCCCTTGACAACATTTTTAATTTCTTTTATTAGTTTTACGACGTTCATAAAATGGAAAATTATTTACCTTCCGAAAAACGTTAAATTTATTAATTCTTAAATGTGTTTATTAAATAAAAAATAAAATCTGTTTCAAAACTTTTTTCTGTGTATTTCTATACAAAAACATTCTGTGATTTGAAGCAAAATCATATCATACCTACATTATATGACTTGATCATAACTAAAGCTTAGCAAGCGTGCTTGAGAAGTAGCTTATAACACAGATAATGCACCTCGGCTTTGATTAAATCAAATTCCATCATACGTAACACTAACATATACTTACATCCATCATACATCTTTCATCAGCAGAAATTTTTTCGTTCATGATATTTATAGAAAAGACATGCACATTGCACATTCAATACTGAAATCATCTAATATCTAATATATATTATAAAGGCGAAAGTTTGTAAGGATGTATGGATGTATGGATGTTTATTACTCTTTCACGTAAAAACTACTGAACCGATTACAATGAAATTTAGCACACATATAGAGGGTAACTTGGATTAACACATAGGATAGTTTTTATCCCGGAAATCCCACGGGAACGGGAGATATGCAGGTTATTTCCTTTGCAAACGCGGGCGTAGCCGCGGGCGGAAATCTAGTGAAAAATACTTTCATTATACATATTTTAAATATTACAACAACATTTTTCTATGCATACACATTCCAATTCCTGATTTAAGTATTTGTAAGTATGGAAGTATGAATGCAGGTTTTCTTTCAGTACTGGCTGTGCCCCGTGGATTTACCCGCATTCCTCCTCTCCTATAGGTTTTAGTGTGGTGTAATATAGCCTGTATATAACACCCGACCTGTTAGTAATATTTATGCTAAATTGTTTGAGTTTAGCCCGGACCTACATACAGACAAACGCCTCAATTCTTTTAAAAAATATTAAATGTACAGTTCACCTAGATTAAGATTTTATTATATAATATGTTACGGGCAATTTGATAAGTCCGGACACTATTAATAATGACCGGACTGTATACATAATGCTCGACGCAATTGGGGAATGTACCTAATTAAAACAAAAATAACTGTTCCCGGTATGAATAATGTCCATACTGTCTTGGGCAAGATGTTTAATTTATATAATGAAAAAATTTACAAAATTTTCATGTAGAATGAACTAAAAATAAATTATTGAACATAGTTTACTTTTATTTTGATTTTTACATTCTCAATGGTCATTTCTGTAATTATAAGTTTAACATAATGGGTAAAAGATTTGTTCAACACTATTATTTATATAGAATTATGTTTCTCTCCATAATACACGGGTATCACCAGAAGGAAGATACCCGGTCCTTTGGGAGGCTTACGTGGGGACACAGGTCCAACACGCAGAGGCCCTTTAGAGAATTTTAATGTGTTTTGGGACACCAGCCGCAGCCTGCCCATGACTGCACTATAGAGATACAGCCCTGGGCAGTCCGCGGCCAATGTAGGACTATTGCAAAATATGGGAATTACGAATCTAGGCTATGGAAAGGAGGTGTTCGGTGGATCGGTAGGTTGGGTCTATGGGGACTATGGACGTCTGCCTTTTCAATATTAAAAATTGAAAAATATGGCAGACGGTGACTCGCCAGTTCGATCGATGGGCTCCCAAAAAGGTTACCGATAATGGCAACAAGGGGGCAACATCAGCTGAACGGCTAGGGGTGTAGAGAGGTGCGACACCGGTTTCACCATCGCGGGCCCTCGGGCCCGGAGCGGGTTTCCCCGCTATTACGCCATTAGACACTTCCACCCCCGAGCATATAGCACTGGCGGCTCCACTCTGGACGGCCAACAAAGGCAAGCCAGAGGTGGGGGATCCTGAACCTCGTCATTGTTCACTCCGAACTGCCACTGGGACAGTCCATAGGTGAGGACAGGGACCTCCCCCGGGAGCGCTCGGTTCCCGCGGGGTCGCTACTCCCCGACACCTCGCCACAAGGTGCCCTGCGGGGTGACTGACTGCACGGCTGGGATATCTATTGTAGATATGCCATCCGGGGGCGATGGGGTCGTCACATCCCTACGCCTTAGAATTATTATTATTAGCTATAGAAATCTAAAATTTGAATGTACTATATTAAAATTTTAGATTTCTACTAGCGGTCCGCCCCGGCTTCGCCCGTGGTACATATGAAAAATAGATGTTGGCCGATTCTCAGACTTACCCGATATGCACAGAAAATTTCATGAGAATCGGTCCACCCGTTTCGGAGGAGTATGCAGACTAACATTGTGACACGAGAATTCTATATCTAAGATAATATAGTGAGCAAATAAAATTCTAATGTAACTAAAATATTGTTAAAATTAAATATTTTTTTATCGTTTATAGTCAATAATTTTATTCATGTGTTAGTAAAAATCGTATTAATTAATTTTATAATCGATAAAATTTCCTCGGACGAGCGATAGCTGGATATTTCTTAGTAGTTTCTAAGCAAAAGCAGCTGTATGAAATTTATTTACTATGCAATCGACAAACGGTAAATTTACATCAAACTAGCGAATGCTCATTTTAACCCCAATTTGGAAAATTATTTTAGTGTAAATTGGTGTAATATATAGGTGTAAAATAAAATTGGTGTAGAGCATTCTTTCGCTGTTGTTAGTGCGTTCAAAAAGATACAATGTTTTAATACTGAACAACACTGAATACGAGTTTTTGTTTATACTAAAAGATCACGAAAGAATGCTCTTGCTCTAGCTCTAGCTCTATATTCGTTTGATGTAAATGCACCATAAGAATATGATCAATTATGTGCCATTTTCTGACGTCATGGGTGTTAATTCAAACAAACTATTGATCTAATATAAGTTTATTTAATAAACATACTTATTGAGGAACTTTTAAATTACATTGATCGGTAGGAATGCGATTTTTGACTGTCGTAGAACTAATTAAAAAAGTTGAAAATATTCTCCAGAGGTTGCGTCAAGAGGTAAGATCTTAGCACTTTTAAAAGCTTCTCTTGTGCGATGTCGAAAATTGGCTTGCTGTAAGTTTCCGATACTGTCTTCCAGTTGACGTTTATGAACTGATGCATTGAGTCACCTGAAAATTAATAATACATTATTAAAAAAATATATATTTGAGTGTATTCTCAATAAAATAATTCAACTACGTGATGGTTATTAACCAATTCGAGTGTTGCTCTACCAAAATATGTTACAAGTTAAAATAGAATGTTCGCAAAAACAAGTAGACCAGAAAAAAAATATAAACATAAATGAATTGAGCTTTTTTAAGAGTTTATTATCATCTACTCACCTACATCTATTTATTAGAGGTATAGAGCCATATTGTTATTCTCATAACTAGACCCCATACTGAATAAATATAGGAATAGATACTCACTCAATTCCTTATCACCGTAGAACAAGTTAGAGAAGTCAAATCGCACATTGTTCCTAAAGTGGAGTCTGGTTTGGATACTCTTTAGTTCGATCACAGCTCTGCCTTGAGCGTCTTTAACGATGTCGAATGGCAGGAGTGCTTCTATCTGTACATTTCCTGAAATATACAATAAAAGAAGCATTAGAATTTTTAAGGAGGCATTTTTAGGAGATCCACGGCAATTTTTATAGACTAGTTGTACTACTAAGCCTTTGGCGAATATTTAATTAAATTCAACTGTCACGATGCAGATGGTACAATTTGGATAATACTTCTCGCATTAGTAAACAGTATTATCTGTTTTTGTAAGTATTAATTAATTATTATTAATTACTTACTCATTATTATCTTTATATTCCCATCGCCCGCAATTGGAGAGCCGAGAAGTCTTCCTCCGGCATTGTATTTAGAATCTATAGTTATATCAGTGTGATACACCATATATAACTGTCTCGCAAACGGATCCACGCTACAAACAAGCATTGATATTGATTTAATATTTTAATAAAAATAAATTTAAATAGCTTTAAATATAATTTCGTTACTTTTCCTTGTCGCAAAATGAAAAACAGTTAAAGCTACGTCTTCAATAAATATGGTTCGTTGTTGGTAAATAAGACGTATATAAAAATTATTATTTAGTATGTACATAATTTGCTGAACATGTTATCAGATAAACCCTTGATTATCAACTAGCCCAATTTGTATGTTATAAATATTAAAAGAAAACAATCAACATAATACAATTTAACCTCATAATTATTGTGTTTTAATGTAGTAGATATCTATTCTTACCTAGCTTTATCAACGACAGCGTTACCATAACCGCGAATAACCGCATTAGTGAGGTCCATCTTCAGTCCAGCCAGGTCGATGCGGCCAGAGTCAATGTGCATAGGGTCCAGCAACTCTGTACCCAACTCCCTGATACCAGAGACTAGGGATGGCACGTTGATCTGTATCTGCCGAGCCAGACATTCCGAGTCCCAAGATTTACACCTAGAGTGTATCTGTGGTATAGCTGAAAATAATAAAATATTTGAATTTATTTAAATAAGTAATTAACCAGATGTTTGAATATTTTTTTCACCAAATAAATACACGGATTGTCTGTCATGTTTTTTCTGTTTGTTTTTATCACTTTTTGTACACTTTTAATAAATTTCACTAAGTATATTTTAACCCATTGAGCCCCGAAAGGCCCGATCGGTCCACGACATAATAGATTTTCTATTGTGTCTGTGATTCCGGGGCCTGAGTTATTAATAACACCTAAACACTTACACGACGAATAAATAAGCGATATTTGCATCGCAAACAACACCGAATACACAAAAGCTGTCATGTTGTCTCACACACTGGTCTCCTGCAACACCCTGAAGCTCAACTGTCTACAACACTCACGATATACCCTTATATAAGAAAAACTGTCATTATGGTATGCAAAGAGTCAAGGCTATTAATCAACATGCCTATAAATAAAACATATGTCAAACCACCCAAAATGTAAATAAAAAAGTAAACTAACTCGCATTTAAGTAAACAATATTAGAAGTTATTTTGTTTATTCCTTTAAAACTTCAACAATGTTATACCGGTTTTTGGAAACAATTTAAAAACTGAACATTTCGGATCGTAACATCTTACAAGTTATTTCACAATAATTGTTAAGGTTCATGTAGTACAAGTAAAAAAACTTATTTTCAAAAACTACAACTTACTTCTCAATGAAAAACAAGCATAATACAACTATTTCGAAAAATACAAAAATTCCGTATTGATTGATTACTATGCGATTTATAGTCCGGGATACATCGCCCATTTTTGCAAGTGATTACTATCAAGCTAATTTTTCGTGAGTAGCTTTATTTTGATGAGATGCCCAATAATTTCATACACGAAACTCTCGATTGTGGTAGCTTACAGAGGTAACAAGGATAAAAATTTTTGATTTGACGGTTCTCAAATATTTATTACGCAATTTGTAGGACAATATGTCTGTTGAATTATATAAGTATTAAATAAGTGAAAATAAAAAAATCAGCTGGTTAGTAATCATTTATGATGACTTCGTTATCGATACACATTGGAAAGGGGGACTCTTTGATCAAACCATAGATTTTGTAGGACAAATATTTTTTCGAATAATTTAGATAATTATCTTGAGATTGAACAAAAAAAAACATTCAGTTAGTAATTAATATTTGAGAACCATCAAATCAAAATATTTTATCCTTGTTTCCTCTGGTAGCTACCACAATCGAGAGTTTTGTACATGAAATTATTGGGCATCTCATCAAAATAAAGCTACTCACGAAAAATTAGCTTGATAGTAATCACTTGCAAAAATGGGCGATGTATCCCGGACTATTAGGTATAATTTCTCTCAGAAGTTTTTTGAAACTTTATGTAGATTATTTTGATCCTCCAATAATTTAATTTCTCTTAAAATATTTTTTAAATCTAATGCCTAGTAGAAATATTTTCTAAATAAAATTAAAATATTTTTAAAATCTAAGTAATGCCTAATGATCATAAATACTAGTGCCTAGTAGTAATTTAAGAGATCATGGCTCAAATATATCAGAAATCCATTTTCCAGAAAGTGCATTTATGTTAAGTGACATATTTATATTGTGATCAAATTATTTACGCATTATAATATCACGATATAATAAATATACATGATTAAAATTATTTTCTCTAAACACTTGTAGATTTTTCTCCCTTTTATTTGTAAGGCGGACCCATCGGCCGATTCTTCTCAATTCCAATTTTTTGTTCAATTCTGAAATTCTCGCCAAAAATAAAAAAAAGTCATGTTTCGTGTTCTGTTAAATTTATATTTTTAGTTTTTTGTTTTGGCGTAGAGGTTTAGAACGTAGATTCTATGTTTTCTACGCTTTATAAAAAATGTAAAAGAAAAATGAAAAATTATTTATTTCAGCAAAAAACAATTGTGTTATTGTGTTTTTTGCTGAAATGTAAAACAAATTTAACAATATAAGAATTTGCTATAGCTTATTACACATTATAAGTATTACCAACTACCTATAGCTCCCAAACTATGAGAACTTGTGTTTATCCATTTCGTCTTGAATTGAATGTTAAACTAAAATTGAATGTTAAAAAATGCCTATAAGACTACATTTTAAAACATAGATTTAAGAAAATTTAATCTATCATTAGTTACCATAATTTCTTGCACATGTGAATTACATGACTACTGCTCAAAACGGTGAAAAAAAAAACATCGCGAAGAAACCGGCATGTCCAAGAATCAAAAGTTCGACGACATAATATTGTGCTAACCCGCACTTAGCCAGAGTGGTGAATTATGGGTTAAATGCTCGTCAGAACGAACTATTTCTGCTTAGGTGAAATATTAATTTCTTACTATCTTATCACAAAAAAAACTTTAGACAGGGTTTATCTTTAAACGCGGTTTCACATAGACAACTATTAAAGTACAGACAGGACAGATCCCTGGTTTAAAGTTAGACTGCGTTTAAATTGTTTTGTGGTAATACCCTCATTGTTTAGCTATTGAGGTACCACAAAAGGTATACCAATTTCCGATATAAATTGTATGATCCATACAGTTAATAGCTGTATAAAAAGCATTCATTGAAATCCGTACAGTGGGTACGGATAAGCGTTGAAAATTACAAATAGGTACACACATTATTTGAAATATTTTTGTTCTGTTACGTAACTGTTCTAACCTCACTTCGTTATGATTTTTTTAAAATACCGACTCAATGTAAATACAAAGTTTACAAACGCTTTAATTAGTAACACTATTTATAGATTAAAATTATTTAAATAACTTTTGCCCTGATTAATTTCAATTTGAAGTTAGAGCTTAAACAAAAAAAGTGTTCATCTTTTTGAATATATTATTAAGTTTTAGCAGCTTGGTTAACTACCTATATGAAACTTAACAATCATTGTGAAATAATTCGTAAGATGAACCGATCCTTTTGTATCTGCACATGTTGTTCAGGTTTAAAATAGATTCTAAAAACCGAAATAAATTTGTGAGGCAAAAGTAAAAACTTTGAAAAATAAACCAAAATGACATTCTTCTAATATTGTTTAAACACTTATAATATTTAATATTATAAGGTTCTCATTAAATTTATATTCAGACAATGCACCGCATGTTTTATTTATAGGTATTTTGAAAAAGCCTTTTTGCAAAACCTTGACTGTGGTGTACATTGTTGTGTACAAGTTTTGTCTTATATAAAGGAAGATTTTGAGTGAGGTAGGCAGTTGAGCTTCAGGGTGTTGCAGAAGTGACCAGTGTGTGGAACAACATGACATCTTTTGTGTATTCGTTATTGTTTGCGATGCAAATATCGCTTATTTATTCTTCTTGTAAGTGCTTTAGTGTTTTTTAGGAATAGTTATTTTTTTAAATGTGTAGTAAAACTTTGGTAACACTAGTGACAAGATAGAAAAATGATAGACAATTCGTGTACCAATTTTCTGAAGATATATTCAATATCGCTTCTCGGGCTTTTGTCTAAGATCAAAGTGTGTATATATTCAAGCATTTTATGAATGTTTTTATTTCATTGCAGCTATACCGCAGATAAATTCTAACTGTATGTTCTGGGATTCGAGATGTCTGGCTCGGCAGGTACAGATGAACGTGCACTCCCTGGTCTCTGGTATCAGGGAGTTGGGTACAGAGGTGCTGGACCCTATGCACATTGACTCTGGCTGCATTGACCTGGCTGGACTGAAGATGGACCTCACTAATGCAGTAATCCGCGGTTATGGTAAAGCTGTCATAGATAGTGCTAGGTAAGAATATATTCAAATTTATAAGACACAAGACACTTTTTCAGTTTTCTTTTAGTTACAAACAAATTTTTTGTCTGAATATCAAGCAATGATTCGATAGCAAATTGAGCATGTGTTCCTCATATTATAAATAGGTAACTAATACTAACTTTTGTATATTCTAAATTATTGTTGTCATAATATGTTTTATTATGGAACGCGTATTTTTAAATATTGTTGAGTAAGCAAAGAAAATTACACCCAAAAATTGAAATTGAAATTGAATTTTAACGTATTTAGTATATTTTCATTTTAATATATTATGAAATTGATATCAATCTTTATTTGTAGAGTCGATCCATTTACGAGACAGTTATATTTGGTGTATCACACTGATATAACCTTAGATTCTGAATACAATGTCGAAGGAAGACTTCTGAGCTCACCAATTGCTGGCAATGGGCATATAAAGATATTAATGAGTGAGTAATATTAATATAAAATAAAAAAAAGTTGTGAAGCATTTAGTTACATTTGTATACTTCTATTTCTACCTCCATTTCCTACTTATATCGATGAAAATTCCTCTCATAATGTCTAAGGGACACTGTTAGAAAATTATACAAGTTGTGATGATTTATATTTATAATTATTAATCTTTTGGATCAATATTTTCGTTTCGTCTGAATTGAAACGTTCAGAATAAGTTTATGAGTTAAAGTGCTTTGAAACAAAATTTTACTTCAGAAGCTTTGCAGGACTCTCCAGTACACAAATGTCTTAAAAATTGTCATAGAAGTCCTGTAAATGCCTTATGCTGCTTTCTTCAATCTGACTAATTTTATTCTAGCGAGACTAATGACTAATTGTATTCTTGTATATTTCAGGAAATGTGCAGATAGAAGCTCTGTTGCCATTCGACATCGTTAAAGACTCACGCGGCAGAGCCGTAATCGACTTGAAGGGAATCGAATACAGACTCCACTTTAGGAACAATGTGCGATTTGACCTCTCTAACTTGTTCTACGGGGATAAGGAATTGAGTGAGTATCTTATCCTTTGTTAAAAACTGTAAGTGTAGGTAAAAGTGTAATTGTAGGTAAAAGTAAAATGTGTGTTTCTTTGTAAGAAAAGTTTATGATAGTGCTGAATTTATTAATTTTTATTCAATCGATTTGTTGATTATGATATGTTTTTAAGACTTTCAATTGTGAATACAACATTTTTACTCAGTTGTAGAATCACTTCATCAACATTCACAAAAAGGTGAACTTTTGCTTACGCTTAGTTTGGTTTATTATAATTATAGGTTCAAATGTATGTAAGAGGTGAAATTAACAATTTTTCTCAATTTCCAGGTGACTCTATGCATCAGTTTATAAACTCCAACTGGAAGAAGGTATCGGAAACCTACAGCAGACCAATTTTCGACATCGCACAAGACAAGCTTTTAAAAGTGATAAGATCTTACCTCTTGACGCAACCCCTGGAGAATATTTTCCATTTTTTTAACTAGTTTTACGACATCCATATAATCATAAGTTCTACCATACCTACCGATACATTTGTAAATTAGCTTTTGTGTTTTTTTGTGACCAGTTTGTGTAATATAATCTTCCTCTCTTTATTTTTGTAACATTTAAATTTTGTTCATATAAGCGATATTAGCATTAAATAATAAGTTTTAATTAATTTGTAATAAAGAGTGAAATATCAATACAATAAAGGAAACTACTATCACCTACATTAAATACATTACGCAATCTGTCAAAATTGAGTCGTGATTTATATGTAAAACTTAATAATATTTACTGGTTAATGTTTGTTGTATGTAACATTATTATCTTGTATGAATATTATTGGGATTAATAAATAAATATTTCACATAGTATTATATCGTTTTATTTTTAACAAAGTTATAAATAAATAGTGGTCCATGCTACAGTCGATCCTTTGATAAAAAAATATTTATTTTTATGATGACAGAAGCGTTAATGCTTTATTGTTTTTTGTTATATTTTTTATTTGAACTTTAATAAAGAATAGTCGCGGAAATCGTTACACGCACTATTCTTCTTATTTGTAACAAAGTGAAGGACAAGGCTTTCGATTGAGAATTATTTTTGTTAATCGGATTCCAAGAGGTAAAAATAAACCTCTTCGGTATTTTGATTAATCCATAGTTCAAGCTATTTTGCTTATCTTTTTTTTAATTTTATGCGCCCTGAATATTTTGATAAGTATATTTCCTTTTATTATATTTGCCTGAATATTCGATATTTAAAAAGTTATTTCACCATCAGCCCATACTTATACCACAGTATTACCATTATTTCCTACAGTAAGGAATCGCCTTTGATGTCGCGCGATGCCGCCGCCAGCGTAGGTACTTACGCTGCCACACGAAAATACGCTAGGGTTGCAACAAATGGAAAATAAAACAATTGTGATTATTAATATTATGATGAAATCTTTATTCATATGTACATTCAAAATAATTGCGATTATTAAATCTGATGTAATTATTTGTTCATAAATATATAATTACAGATATTGCACTGCTAAATATTATTTACGTGGACACTTTATTTTTGGATGTTCTTAATTGTATATTATAACATTTAACTAAGTAATGCATTCGCATTGGGATGTACAATCTGATTAGAAAATAATGAGGACAACATATATACATAGCTTTGATTTTAATTCAACAGATACAATTAATACAATCTTTCTGAAATATTGTTTCCTTCTGGGATTTCAATGTAGATTTACATCCTTAAACCGAACAGTTTGTGCGCGCCATAATAGAATATGTAAGTACCTATGTATAATAAAATTATTACACAAAAAATACGACTGCGACATCCTTTCGCGCTAGGTAAAGCAAACTAAGCGTGTTTGCTTTACGCGGCCCGCGTCGCCCGACCCCCGCCAGTTCCCCTCCGTTTCTCTGCACAAGTACATTCGTCGCACTACTGTAGGAAATAATGGTAATACTGTGCTTATACGTTCCCACTGCTGGGACACGGGCCATGAGGGTACATACTCCTATGAGGGAAGGAGGCCCGTAAAAAATATTTTATATGATGATTTTAGTAAAAGTTATTTTATAATCTACAATTTTAAAATGCACTTCTTATTAGTTGATACAAATAATTACTAAATATTTAGTCTCTTTTACTGTTACGAAAAATACATAATTCTTGCTCGTCTAGTAACATGTGTTTGTCTTTACTAAAAACACAAAGTATGTCTTTATAACAATAAAGGATTCTTTACTTACAAAAATATAACTTTATTCTAAAAGCAACTTTCGTTTCAAAAATTGAAACTAGCTGCTCTCGGGATATAAATAGCTTAAAATATAGCATATTAATATTATGTTCATCAGGAGTAGGTATGTAGGATTTAAAAAACTTTTAGGTAAAAGTTTTTCTTTTATCGGTCTAGTAGTTTCGGAGTCTATACAATTCAATCATCATCATCATCATCTAATTATGAGAAATCATCAGCCCATATGAGTTCCCGCTGCTCGAACACGAGCCTCCCGGGATCAGGCCGTAAACCACCACGCTGGCCAAATGCGGGTTGGCAGATATCACATGTCGTCGTTTGATTCTTCCTCACGATCTTTTCCTTCACCATTAAGAGCAGTGATGATATTATAATAATATGCGCAGATAAATTAAAAAATCAATTTATTTCCTGCACGCTCGCCTAGTCTCGAACCTCCGACTTAGAAAGGTTGCGGGTTCGAGTACCGCCTCGTGATCGAATTTTCTCTATTCTTTATAAATTTATATTATAAGCCATAAAAACAAAAATATCTCATTAAAATTTTGTACCTTTTTTTTAATTTTAAACTTGCACTATTATACTTGAATATTGAACTTTCATTTTAACATATTATTAAAATGCGCAATAATTGTTTCCGGTCATAAAAAAATACAACTCAGCACTAAACTAAGCTTGTTCATATAATGAATGAATGTTTAATATAAACATGAATGATAAACATACATCCTCATTTAAAAAAACATTGAAAATTAATATTTATTTTGCGGCCGAAAAAGAGCTTGTTAGTTCTTTTTCCCTTTGATGCAATAATCTTAAATTAACTGCGCCAACGATCCTGTTATTTGATACAATTTGAGCTAAATTTAAAATTAAAAAATATAATAAAAGTAAACGTTTCCAACAACCGTATTATATGCATTTATTCTTCATCACTTAAGCTTCCGTTTGTTCACGATAAACTTAAAAACCGATAAAAAACTCCGATAAAGATATTCACTACTACAAACGTTACAATTATAGCAATTTTGAAGAAAACAAGTATTTTGTGAGCTTTCTTGGATATCCTAAGATATTTATTTCTATGAACTATCGCATAATATCCTAGTAGGTATATATAATATATTATGTACAACTGTCTCCCTACTATAATTGCGAAAGAAACTTTGTTCGAATCCACATGAAAGCAAAATTTTCTATAAAATCGGTTCAGCCCTTTTGCAGGAGTTCAGTGACAAACACAAGTATAAATATTAAAACATAGGATAATTTTTATACAATTTAAATATTCTCAGGAGCTTTTGGAACATACTCTCCGGAAAAAATTCTCAAAGCTTTATTGATCGTTGTAAATCCGAATCAAAACATATTTCATCGATTTAATGCGTTAATATATAATAAAAAATTAATATTACTTTATTACAAATACTACAGATAACCTACTACATGACATTTGTATTTTTATTTTCAAAAGTTTTAAGTTATTTTATTAAATTATTTATCTGGCTATTTTAAATGATATTAAAATTATCCAGACGAGTTTAATAAGATTTTTGCGGTAAAAAGATATTGAAGAATAGGTAGTTTTAAAGTTTCATCACCATTTTGAAATAATTCAGATTTCACAATTCGATGTCACAAGTTGTTCAAAGTTCACGACTTTTTTTTCCTTTTTATTTTTGAATTCTTATTAATCGATTCTTTGAATAAACTGGTCTACATTCTTTTTTATTTTTAAACCTATATAATGTGTACTTCATCTGTATTTTCCGTAGTTGGTATTCACTACCATAGCTGGCTACTTTTAAATTTTATTTTTAGTATATAAATATAGTAAAATGAATTTTTTTATTTGTTTTTGTTTATTATTAAGTTGTTGTGAATTTGTTTATCCGTACGGTAAGTACATATTATTATTTACAGAACTTGTTTTAATATTTTTGGAATTTAAATGAAGAGTTTAAAAATTGAGTAGGTATTTACACCCTTTTTTTAATTGTCAAGTATATCAGTAGTACTGAGTTATAAATAACTTAAGTTGCTTATAGCTAGCTTGTTCAATATTTTTTTTTAATATAAACATGATTTATAAATTACCTGTCTCTCTTTTTTATTTACGAGTGAAGTATATATAAAATAAACTTATGTGTGACTTTAATAACTTTATTAAAAAAAAAACAAAGTATAATAATTACAATCGCTTGCCTCTAACATCTAATTAAATCTTTGAACTTTCAAAGATTATTATCCTTAATATTTGATTACAAAATGACTACTATTTAGACCAGTAAAAAAATATTTATCAAACGTATGTATTTTTTAAATTTATTTTCAGTGTTTCCGTCAGTAGAGAAATGCCACTTTTCGGATTCGATTTGTTTAAGAAACTCGTTTCAAAATGCCCTGCCAAAGTTTGCAGATGGCATACCAGAGTTGGGTATAGAGAGAATGGATGAACTCGTCATACATGATAAAACATATAAATTAGGTGGATTAGACCTTACTATAAAGGATGGAAGATTAAAGGGACTGAAGACCACTATTTTTGATTATGTTAGGTATTTTGATTATTGTTTTTTTGTATGTAAATTAAATTTGTGAATTATTAATAGAAAGGATAGTGGCAAACTTATTTTGTCAATGGATTGTTCATGAATTTTCATCGGAATCAGTCAGAATTATTCATTACTACTTCTGATAACTTGGTCCCTTTAAATAATGTAAAAAATTATAGATCATAAATTGCAATATTTTGCTAATTCTAATTGAGTCTCGGGCATTTTGAATATTTTTTAACCAAAAAAAAAAGTATTAAGTATATTATTTTGTTACTACAAAAATATACACTTTCGTGAATTCTTTATATAACTTATTTTATGACTTTTCAGTATGGATATGGATAAAAAGGTTCTCAGAACGGATTATCATGTACAGAAATGTTCGATGAGGGGTAAATATTTAGGAGTGGGGAATATAAAAGTTTTACCTTTAAAGGGAGGTGGAGAAATGTTTATAAAGTTCCGTAAGTATGAAATAATTTATCATTTAGACTAATATTATAAAGCTGCAGAGTTTGTTTGTTTGAACGCGCTTATCTCAGGAACTACTGGTCTGATTTGAAAAATTCTTTAGGTGTTGGGCTATACCCATGTCCAAGGAAGGCTATCGGCTATATTATATCATCACGCTAAGACCAACAGGAGCACTGCGGTGAACAGCTAGTTATTAGACGCTTAAGGACCTTAGTTGTAATGGATATCGATAGTTTTGGATACTAAAGTAGTTGTAAATTTAAATATAATTATGTACTTCACGATATTTGCGTGATAAGATAGATAGCAGTAATGACTGGTCGTAAGGTCTCCCATATAAAAAAGCAGTGGAAATTTAGACAATCCTACATAAATTACAAAAGATATTTCTACTAATATGAACATGCAGTGGGAACAATTAATATGAGCTGTTAATTTTATAAAGATATCCTGTCTTATCCTACTAATCCTACTAGTCCTACTAATATTATAAATGCGAAAGTTTGTGAGGATGTGTATGTATGTGTTTGTTACTCTTTCACGCAAATACTTCTGAACCGATTACAATGAAATTAAGCACACATATAGAGGGTAACTTGGATTAGCACATAGGATAGGTTTTATCCCGGAAATCCCACGGGAACGGGAACTATGCGGGTTTTTCTTTGAAAACGCGGGCGAAGCCGCGGGCGGAAAGCTAGTTTTCATTTATTTCTATTTGTGTGTTTCAGGAAATGTTGCAATAAATCAAACTGTTACATTTGATATGGAAAAAAGGGCTAACGGAAAAGTCTACATGATTCCCAAGAAATATGGATTCGACTTCGATGTGAAAGATTATGCGCATTTCAATATGACCAATTTATTTAATGGAAATAAAGAATTAGGTAAGGACTTTTATAATTGTTGTATTTGTTCGAGATTTGGTTGATATTTCGATAAAATCTATAGCCAAATATAAGGTTTTGTTTGTGTTTAATTTCCATAATATAAACGAAGTCTCGCATTGTTTTACTCGCAATTTTTATTAATTTTAATGCATAAAAAAAACATCACATCAAATCCCTTTTTTGTAGATAATTATAACTTAAGATATATTATGTCGTATGTGATGGTCGTTTTATCATGGTCATTCAAAATCAGTAACCAATACACCGACAAGTTAACTGACCATATTCGTGGTTTGGAATTCCGGTTACAACCAGACAACAGGTTCTGAAAAATATATATACTATGTATACCAATATAATATTATATACCATCGATGTATCATATTCTAGTAAGGAAGGAGATATTTTTAAAGAAACATTCCTTTTAATTTTAACATTTGTTATGTTTTATATTTCATTTTTTATAGCTTCCAAATGCTTTATAAATATAATATTTTTAAAGAATAGAAAAAATTCGATCACAAGTCAGGTTTCGAACGCGAGTCTTTCGCCACTGAAGAAAAAAAATATATAAAAAATATTTAAGTAGTTTGATTTTTTATTTTATTAAAATTAACCTTTTTATCCAGGTGATACAGTGCTCACATTCCTGAATAATAACTGGAAAGACGTATCTTCAGAGTTCGGAAGGCCAATGATGGAACAGCAAGCGTCGCAAATATTTTCACATATCGTCAAATATCTCTCAAATTCGCCTGTGGATGAAATATTCGCTCAATAATTTAAACGTGTTTATGAATAAATCTAAAATTTGTGTGTTTGCCTGTAAGATCGGATTATTGGAATTAAATCCAAAATATGTCACTTGAGTTACAGAGTTAGGTTTATAAAATGTTTTATGAGTGATGTAAAGGAGATAGCAGTTTATTGTGGATTGGCAAAATGGTTAAGTATTAAACTATCCTGGAAAAAATCGGAATTTTAAACAAAAACCTAATGGTAATGTACCATTAGGTACATTACCAGATAGTGTATAAAATTTAAAGGTAATTATAATCATTTGTGATCCAATAGACTTATTAAAAGTTAACGATTTATAAGTTTTTTATTTTGGATATATGTCTGTACAAGAAAAACGAATAAAATGAATACCCTTATTTTACTCCAGGCTTAACGAACTCTACATCATTAATTATAAAGATATTTAAATACTAACTGCCTAGAGTTATTTTCAATAAGAAATAAGAACAAATTTGATTTCGCAAGTATTTTATTAATTGTAGTTTAGTATCAGAATTGAACCTGCTTCTGCCCTTTACCGTGAACCAAAAGGAATAAATACTGTAAAGTTAATTAAATATCTGTCGGGCAATTAACGTACTAAATTTGGTTAATTCTTACAATAGTTTAATTATTTTAGAATAATAATTATCAATACATAAGTAGTATAAAATAATATTATTCATTGTATTTTTTTTTTTACTTTTAAATGAACCAAATTTAAGGTGTATGAAAATACTTAGTTACGTCTGAACATTTCTTGAAGATATCTAACTCTTTTTACTCTTTCACGCAAATGCTACTGAACCGATTACAATGAAATTAAGCACACATATAAAGGGTAAGTTGAATTAACACATAGGATAGTTTTTATCCCGGAAATCCCACGGGAACGGGAACTATGCGGCTTCTTCTTCTACTTCTTACAAACATCAACGTTTATAATATTAGTTATGACTTCACAGTCAACCAGGACTCAATTGCTGGAGCACTGATTGACTTATTTGTAAACATTTCCATACATCCAAGTTTAGGCGTTTGACATTTACAAGACAATCAATTTAAGACAATCGAATGCCCGTATGTTTGGCAAAGACGTTGATTAATGCTGAACCCCGAAACCAGCTGTCGGCCATTATTGAGATAACACTAATTTATCTTATCACATATGCCACAAATCCGTTAATCCGTATTTATTTATTCGAAATATGCAAAGCTGCATATAAATATGCATGCATATTCGGGTATGATGTAATAATAATATGTGGTATTGGGCGATTAGAGGGGATAGGAACTAAATACTGAGTATTTATTTGAGTAGGTAATGTGACCGTTTTGATTCAGTATCAATAACGATGACAGATTGTTGTCCCGTCTTTGAGACTTGTGAGAATAAAGTACCTAACAGAGCATTCGCTTGTGCTTTAGACTTTATTTTATTGACATGCGGATTCATATCTTCAGTGCAACAGCACAATTTATAGGTAATCCTATATTCACATAGGTTCGACAAAACTTGACACAGGGACGTCGAATAACACACATACACAATATGTATGTGTATTACACATACACCCATTTCATTATGTTGTTATTGATCATTGAACTTTCAATAATTCAGAACGATAACTTTATTAATAGATTTCATGATGATTTGTAAATACAATAAAGACTCATAAAGTAAACGAAATAATTTATGAAGGAAATTTATTATAATCTATTCCAATTCGAGTAATAATAAATTCGAAACCTTTAATGAGTTAATCAGCGGTGTTGATCTTTCGTTTTCAGTTTCTTAAGCTATTGAAGTAATAACTTGGGAGTTGTTCAAGCGAAATTGGAACTTAGTTCCGAAGACTCAAAGTTCTTTTTCAATAAATATTTATGTGAATGCAAGGGTTTGGAATGAATAATAAATAGTAAACTATGAATTGTGATTGACTTTATCATTTTATTGTTATGATTTCTTTGAATATTTATTTACTATTTTTATATACTACTTACTTGGAGGAAGGTATTTTGAAAATAAGATGTTTTTAATATTAAATTCTCTGAGCGAGCGAGAGAGAGCGAGTTTCAATTGTCGTTAAAAAAATATTTATCAAAATACAATTTGTATACCTATTAAAAAATAATTAAAGTTCACATTCATAAAATAAACTATTAAAAAATATCAAGCCAGCAACAAAAAAATGAAAACAAAAGCCTAACCTAATCATTTTCAAAAATCAACTAAGAACGTTGATTTTTGAAAATTAAGTTAATCAAACGTTCATTACATGTAACACAATATGCTTCAAGATTACGGTCCCATTCAGCCCTAATCTTCCTACATATTATATGTATAATGTATACAGGGTGTAATCGTTAAGTGTGCACAAGCGATTATTCCGTAACTATTGCAGATATCAAAAAACATTAAACTGATAATATCGAAAATACTTAACCTAATGAGTAAAATGACAATAATATCTTTTAAAAAATAAAACGGGAAATATCCAAAAAAGTTACATTAAACATATTTAATTTTCCATACATTTTGTGTTCAAAGCAAATGTTCGAAGTGACGTCCTCGTTTTGGAATACCATTGTATCCACATCGAGCTCTATTTACAGCTTCTAAATGAATTTTTATTAAAATTTGCGAAGTAATTTATATAATTATACTGGCGGCACACCCCGGCTTCGCCCGTGGTACCTACATGTTTAAACTATCCTATCTCTCAAGTTGGATCGAACTGCACATGGTGTGCGAATTTTATTATAATCGGTTAAGTGGTTTAGGAGTCCATTGAGGACAAACATAGTGACACGAGATTTATATATATTAAGATTTCCCATTTTATTTTTAACAAGTTATTATTGTCATTTTACTCATTAGGTAAAGGGCTATCGCTATCAGTTTAAAGAACATTTGATATCTGCAATAGTTTCGGAATAATCGCCTGTGCACACTTAACGATTACACCCTGTGTAGAATATAGCTACAACCAAAGTCTCCCGGGCCCTTATCAACCAGAAATGATTTGCATAAAATTATTAATTACGGTTTTACGGACTTGAATGGCTATAATTAGAATCAACCAGGCTTGTATAGATGATGATTATTCATTTGGTGCAAAATACTCTTAACCAATTACTTTAAATCAGTTGTAAGCTTTTTAGTGAATATTTTGTCAAAGAGATTTGTTGCTTTGAACTTAAATATCCCTTTTAATAATTAATATATTATGATTAAGTGGACTCATTTTCCGAAATGAGTAGGTCTCGCACGAAAAATATCAGTCAATTAAATTTAGATACGATATCAAATTACTTATTTTTTAATAACAAAATTTCAGCGCCTGATAGTTTTGCGTGTTATAAATATGATTGTGTAATAATAATATGTTAGTCAGAAGGCGCTCATAATTTTTCATTTCTATGTATACTGTATATACCTACTTGTGGTTATATGACTTACAGCCAACTATGATGGACTTCTCCAAGTACAACAAAGCAGTTTAGAACAATATAGATGGAACACAACGTGTCAAGAACTTCAATAGTTATACGATATGTCGGAACTACATCGGAAGTGATGTAATCATAGCATATTTTTTTTTACAACATGGATATTGTCAATTTAAATAATAAGGAGCATAGTTTAATGTATATAATAAAAATGCATCGCCAAATATATTGCTATGCGTATACAGGTTTTTATAGAAAGAAAAAAACACGAAGACGTCGCAATAGGACCGACAAAAGTCTGTTCGGACGGCTAGTACAATTATAAATTATGAGATTATAGAGAAGAGAGGAGAAAAGCAAAGAAGAAGCAAGCATTGAAAAATATTTTTCAGTATCTACCAGCTATTTTAAAGCAATTAAGGGCCGATTTTTCAATGCTTGGATAAAACTTATCCGTCCAATAAAGTATTACACGATAATATTAAAATGTCACGTAAACTGTCAAATACGGGCAATTAGAATACGTTTATAAAATAGTATTTTTATACATTATTCGACGAATAAGTTTTAACCAAGGATTGAAAAATCAGCCCTAAGTGTTTGTAATTCTGTTCATATTAATTGGTGTAAACTCTTTTACTTAAGACATTTATTAAAATGGAAAATGAATTAATTCAATAAAAAAGTTATGTCTAATACCACCCATTTCCTCATCCACTCTATATAATGAAAAGCAACTTGATCCATAAAATGAACACATCTCAATTATGGCCACTCCAATTAAAAATTTATTTCAACTTATCCCATTAATTATGGTTGTTTATGGCCCGTTGTAGAGTTGTCAGTAACCATACAAAAAGTTTGGGGTGTAGGTACCTATAATTTTATTAGGAGCATAATATATTGTGTTGCATACAACTGCTAAAAGTAATGTATTTTTTCGTGAAAACAGATACCCTACGTGTTTCAGATTGGACAAAGATACTGTAAATGCCTTTAAAATCACTAAACATCGATTAAAGTGTGCAGAGAGCCTCAATTACCATGCAATATACAAATTTGTACTGTCTTAAACTCAAATAGAGGGATTTGTTCGTATTGAATAGTTAAATAGTCGTTGGTTTACCCAATAGGTAGAAAGTATGTACACGAACATTAATGAAACAAATTCAGGTGCAGTTAAAACGAAATAAGTAATTATCATCATCATCATCTGCCTATTTATTTTAGTACTCAACGAAAATACCCTAAAAATATGCTCTTATGCTTTTACGGAAGTCACCGTAATTTAAGTTTATGTTAAATTTGTTTATATGTTCCAAATAAAGAATTTTTGAATTTTGAATTTGATCTAAAAAAATACAAATTCGATGCAGCATATTTTCATTACAGCTTATAACGGCACTCATGTGCGACAAAGACACGATCTACATGATTACAAAGAAGCTGTCTGATACCATTGTTTTCAACGCTTATAAGCGTTGGCCTTGGCTATAGAACGCTGGAAAATCTTCAATGACAAAAAGTTTAATAAGCTGCGGTTTTTAGAAGAGATTTACGAAATGTGGCCTACATCGCCTCTGTGTGATCAACGATTATAAAATTAATGAGAGACTTGCTGTAAGAGGCTTATGGCGTATGTTCGAAAATATTTAAAACACAAAATATTTACAAAACGGTTTTGGTAGAGAACGATATGAATTGTTTAAAAATGTTGCCATAATTGACGTGTTTTTAATTCGAAAAAAGTTTTAAAATCTAAATACTCGTGTAAAAACAAACGCAAGAAAATACTATGTAGCCATAATTATAAAAAGGAATTTCTTGATGTATATTTATACAGAGATAAATATATTTGAACATAGCATTGAGTTTAATATATTCAAATGTAAGTTGCATGCGAAGACAGCAGTTGCGTTTTATGGTTAGTGCAGTAAACATATATATTAAACTTGCCAAGTTTCAAGTATCTAGGAGGACATTTTGTAAAAATATTGTTATTTTGTAATTAATTTTAGCTAAAGTAATAGGTACTTTGTTTGACAAATATTTCTATCTATTTACATATTTCCTTTGATGTATGATGTCGCGTAAAGAACCTCGTGAATAGGAAATGTATTTAAATTTATCAAACGACGTTCAAATATATAAATTAATTACAAATTGATAAAATTATTTGAAATTACTAATATTACAGTGAGTAAAGTTTAACAGACAACGCAAACTCAAGTTCGAATTATGCCCTTTCTTTCCCTATCTTTTCTTTTAGTTTTGTTTTGTCTTTAAATATTTTTCCAGTATAAAAATTCTGAAAATTAACATCAATTGTTGGTTTTTACATTTATTGTGGCAATGTAAACGCTATAATTTTATAAGTAGATCCACATCTTACCACCCGATATACACTTGTAACTTGTAATAAAACTTTTCTTTTTCTGTAATTTATTATGTCATCAAATATTTGCCTTATGTAGAAATGTAACCTAAATTATTACTTGAGGGGTTCTATGTGTAAAGTTGTATGTGTTCAAAACTCGCAATCGAACAAGGACTAAAACTCAATCATTAATTTATACATCTTATTCGTAAATATAATAGAAAAAAGGTTTCTTAGCAGGATATGACATATAATATTAGGAAGTAGAATATAGGATTTCCGGAGAACCTTACACAATAGGCTCTTGACGCGAAGGCATAATAACGGGTACATTATTACATATTCTTATATCCTCCTCACGTCGAAGATTTTCTGAACAATGTTTGTCGTGGAATATGTATTTCTGTGTACTCTAATGGTAACAGGGCATCGGATTTGGTATTGTTTTAAAAATTTGCATTCAGTTAGAGGAGTTGAATTATGATGGAAAAAGAGACGTATACGTAATATTTACAATAACTAGTAGTACATATATGTATTGTCTACTATAGGGATATTCTGATCATATGAATAGCCAAGCTTTTTGTGTTTTTATTTGCAAAGGAGTATTTGGGGCGCATGATAATTAGGGACCACCAGCCATGAACATATTTTGCAGAGGCATAACGACATTATACTACAATAAATGTCATTAAGATAGTGAGGAAAACTGCAGTGCAAAAACTTCGAAACCGACTTTAAGTGAGCATTTTGCGTTAAACTCAAACTCAAACATTTATTTATTCAATTAAACTTCTTCGAAAAGCACTTTTGAAACGTCAATACATATTTTTAACATTTACCACCGATTCGGAAAGCAGTATCTATGGAGAAGAACCGGCAAGAAACTCCATAGTTGCTCTTTCTTTCATTCAAATCATTTCAGTATTACTTACAATAATGATGTTCTGTTTACTGTCACCCTACCTGTGTTATATTATAAATATGCATAATTATCAATATCAAGTAAATAAATAACCATACATCTCCCTAACATTTTCCTTCGGGTCATACTTACCTCACAATTCGGTAGCGTTATCATTCTCACCATACGCTCATATCTCACACAGCTTGAAGCTGAAATGCAATACTTATCAATATGATTAACCGACTAAAAATAGGGCACATTTTACTGCTTGGCAAGCTCTCAATTCCAATCTCCCTTTCGTATAATCCCGACGGGATTGCATGGTCCCAAGACCAAACTTTATTTCATCTGTGGGCGTATTCATTGTGGTTTGTTTATATCGAAGGTTCCTAATTCCTGTACAGATCTGTTTAATTGATTAGTGTATAAAATATTAGAAGTACATTGAGAATCGATCTATTCAGGTATTTTATTACTATCGAAATTAATTTCATAATAAAAAAATATTAAAAACAATATTGGTTACAAACAGAATATTGAATTAGAATTAAAATAAATGAAGTAGAAATTGAATGAATGTTGAATTTCAGAGCGAAAATTTTTTCAGCAACAAATTTTATTACTTAATCAGTTAATAAAAAAAAAATTAAAATCAATGTTCATTTGATTAGTTTCGATTAATTTTATAAATTATTGACCACGACTTAAATTATATTTTATCTGTACTGTATTTTATCATACAAAAAGGAAATCCTTTCAATAATAACCTAATATAATCGTAAAATTAAATAGCGTCTACGTGCTACATACAAAATAAGAGCTACGGAGCTACGGAAAATCTAACTAGTATTCACTATTCACGCCATCAACAAATACCTTCGTAGACGCAGTAATTGTCACGTAGCACTGTTTTAAAAAAGGTCAATAGAGGGTCGATAGAAATAGAGATTTATTGGCACGTACAACATTATGCCCATGTAAATAAAGGGAAACAAACCCCCGATCAACTGAAGACATTCGTAACAAGGGTATAAGGAGCTTAACACTTGAACTAGCGGATTGAACCGGCCACGGATTTGTGTCCTCCGGGAGAGCAGTATTCGGCAAGTCACGACTCATGAAAGTTCAGACTTCAGAGTTCAGTACCGCTCCCGACGCCTTCCAGCCCGGTCGTGTGCTATGAACACTTTCGATCTCTAAATGGAACTTACGAAATATTTCTTCGCACGCTTTGAATATTATTGACAGTTTAGACATTCGTGGAGTTTCATGGTTAGGCTCTGAAAGTTTTTGATTGGATCATCACGTGATTAATTGTGTAGACGTTTATGATTATTAATATTTATTGGTAAGTAATAACTTTATATGCGCTGTTGATTTTAATAGAATTATGTTAATAAATTTAGCTAACATCGACGGAATAATTTGAAATTTAGGATATGAAAGAGCTCTACCTAATATATTGTTATACTTACCTTCGATGTGAAAAATATTTTAGGTTCGTGATATTTGTAATTGTATCTATTTATTACAATTTTTAAAATATTATGACAGAAGAATTATAATTATTACAAATATAAATTTATAAAAACATCTTCGATTAAGACCGTAGTCGTCTGATTTATATTTTATAATTCCCTAATGATTAATGGATACTAACTTTATTTCCCAATGATTAATGAAAATCTAAATGTATTTGTATAATCGGTTCAAATTGTGATTTAATAATTTTTGAGACGTAATTGATTAGTGTCACGATTAACACAAAGTCAGAATTAGTTCTTGGTTCACAATACATTTAAATATTAGTCGTAACATATATTTAACCACCGTAATAAGGAAAATATTCCCACATAAGTCAAGCTTGGCAGACAACAATAATCTTAACATCAACATGAGTGTATCTCGAGATAACGTGATTTATCGCCATCTTCTTTCTTGAAGCTCTTACATATTTATTTATTACTAGCTTTTAGTTTGCGCTTTCACTCGCGTTCTTCTGATATATTTTTAAGAATACTTAAATTTCACCACTAAAAAAATGAATAACTAGCTTTTCCCACGCGTCTTCAGCCGCGTAGTAAAGGAAAACCCGCTGTTCCCATTCCCATGATTTTTGGGATAAACTATTTTATGTAGTTTTTCGGGTCTCAAAGTATATCTGTACCAAATTTTATCTAAATCGGTTTTGTGGTTGAGCCGCGGGCGTGAAGAAGGGACAGACAGATTTTCGCATTTATATTATTAGTTGGGATGTTTAGGATTTAATAATAATATAATTACCTATATACAATAATATAATTACCTATATACAATAATAATTACGAACAATTTAAAATATGATTCACACACAGATTCATACACATTACAAATTATACTGTACATTTATATTTTACATTGTATAGAATTGGAAACACAGAAGATTTTCTGTGATTAAAATACGTTTTCTACTTATTATCCTACATAAACCAGTTAAGGTTGTATTAAAACTGATTCAAAGCATTTATAGCTTATCCAGGATAAAAATAAAGACATACAGACGATTCATTTTTATTTATATGTATGAATACGATACGATTAATGGATAAAGAGCCTCTTTATTTCGATAGAAAGTATCAATGTTTTTATACGAAACTGAACTCTTATTGAAATTATTTATATAAGCAGATTAATTTTGAAGTCGATATTAAAATAGTTCGAATTATAAAAACATATTTCTTTATTGTTTTCTTTTTCTTTTTTCGTTTTTTCATCTTATCTGATTTCTTATCTACTTGAAATCTTGCAGTATATGTTTTTAAAATAGTTATGGTAATGTAAGAGAGTTATTTCTAATTGAAAATAGTATGATAAACTACACATATCCGACTCTACGTACATTTTGCTTATTTTTGGCACAATTATTTTATTAAAGTACACGTCACAATATTTCGATCTCTTACTTTTTTTATTTCTTAAATGTTTCAGAATATTCAGAACATTTAGTACCTTTTTTATTAATTAAATTTCCACTTCTTATCCATTTTTATTTGAAAAACCCAACTAATTCCCAGAAGGATTCTTCAACTTTAACATGTTTTATGTTAAAATTACACCCAATCCTATCCTACTAATATTATAAATGCGAACGTTTGTGAGGATGCATGTATGGATGTTTGTTACTCTTTCACGCAAATACTACTGAAGCGATTGCAATGCAATTTGGTATGTAGGTAGCTGAAGACCCAGAATAAGACGAAAGCTTCTTTTTATCCCGGAAATCCCACAGGAACGGGAGCGATATAGTAAATTAATAAAACCAATAGTTAGGTGCTCAAACTCTCGAAACAGGTACGTTCATTAGCCGATGCCTATAATTGTTTCAACTAGGCTTATACGGCTTCTCTCAGTTAAAATATGACTGCTACACCCGATCCAATTTGTTACGAAACCTTTTAAACATATAATTAAAACAGAAATATTTCCATTCCAATGAAACAATCCCAATTTGTGATTTCGCTTATAATTGCGCAATTTATTCGGTATTTAATGGTTTATTCGATGCTACACTATCTCCCAGAGGGGCAATACAAAGATAGTTCGTAATAGTAGCTTACAAAAACATAGCAATTACTTCAAAATGTCTTATATGGCACTTATTCGCTTAATGTTCTTCCCTAAGGCATGATAAGGCCTTTATGTTTTCAAGTGTAAGGAATTGTAGGTACCATTTGAGTAATGTTAGTTGAGTGCATAATTTTAGTAGTTTGAAAGAATTTTTTTGCACGTTTAGGTACACTTTTGTACACTTTAATGCATTTTATAACAAATGAGTCGAACAAGTCGGAAGTTTTTTAATGTTTGGCAAATACATTATAATAATTATAAGGTTCTAATATTCTTAGAAATTAATACAACATTAATTTATTAAACCCCATACAAAAATTTTAAATCAATAATTAATCCAACCACAACATAAGTCGTAAAAAATCACATTCTCGTATTCATTTTCTTACAGATTATATGAAAAATAATAAATTTCTTGATCCCACACACTTTAATATAATATTTTAATACAGAATTTCTTAACAATATCCTGAACCGTTTTTTCAGTAACTTTGATAAAGATCTTCTTTGTTATTTGACGAGCTTGAGGCGTATTAATTACGGGCTGGGTTAGGTTTCAGCACAATATAGATTTTCCATACTATAGTCTTGAATGTGAATAAGAATTTTTTGTTCAGTCCCTTTCATTATTTCGCGATAAGGATATACAAAGGCTTGATAAGCATAAGCAATTGGCCGGAAATTGGTCTTGATAAAGGGAAAACCTTAGTGCTATGTTGTGTATGAAGTTTTTTCGACGTTTGA
>CAJQZN010041788.1:23028-78541 GCA_907164685.1 Colias eurytheme | reverse complement strand
AAAAAAAAAAAACTTAAGAAGAACCTAATATTATTTATTGAAGTCTACTTGATCGTGCACAAATTTTAACTTTTATGAGAAAAAAATCACAAAAAACATCACCCAAGATATAATCTACATTCATAACAGCTCCATAGACCTCACCTTGATATTGAAATGGTTATAAAAACGGCCTCCAGTAACGAATCTTAGTTTATCAGCACACTAATAATGCTGACGGGGTGAACGACCGCGCGCACGCACACACTAATAAACTGTGTGTGGTACAAGGCACAAGCGTTGCTGTGTGATGTCTACTAACTACTGTGATGCCTTATTCATGCAGATTGTTGTACATGAATGTATGTGTATGTTTGTAGTTTAGAACGCATCAGAAAGCGGTGGTCAAAATTTTTCGGAAAGAGATTGGTAGTTGAAAATACAATTTTTTTCATGCACTATGCGAACAGTTGTTTATGTAAAACAGAAAATCAATTCTATATCATGTCCATAATCCTGGAAAGTTTCATTCCATTTCATTTCATAGCCGAATTTTATTAAGCTAATAGCTATAAAGCTTCACTTTATGCACATATACAAATAATAATAATAAATATAAAAAAAATGTGAGCCGTCATGGGACGCCTGGCAGATGTGAAACATCGTTCGGTTTACAAGTGAGCCTATAGATGTGTATAGCGTGGCGACCCGTCCCCATGGCAAGCGTCGCCACGTCAACAATTCGGTTTACAAGTGAGCCTATAGATGTTTCACATCAAAAAGCTGACTCTATTCGAAGCATAAATTTTCACCTAAAAATCAAAATGACATGTAATTTTAATCAACTACATATTATTGGGCCAAGACATCGAACTTCAAAAACATGATAAAATCACCTATCCGCTTCATACTCTTACTTGGACCACACCCCAACCACTCCCGCGCCACTTTTGTCGAAGGGCCGTAGCTATTAACATTATGAACAGATGCGGAACGTGTTAAGAGCTTTCTAGATATTATTTTCAAATCTAAGATTTTAAAACATCCATAAAGTTTTTAGTTAATGTTTTTCTTAATTTCAATCGAGAAAAATTTAAAGTAGGTCCTATTTTTAAATAGGAATGTAAGTATTTTAACAGAAGTAATTATGCGGGTAGTTGGATGTTTATCTCGGGTAAGCTATCTCTTGCTTGTGAGAGTTGTCTTGTTGTAGACAAAACTAATATAGCATTGTTCTAAGATATCAAGTGTTGAGCGTATATTCAACTAATTTATCTAGTGTTCATCAACACACCACATATGAAATGTAGCTAGTAAATACTAGGATAGGGAAATAGATTTGCATCACCTAACCCAGTTCATAATACATACATATGGATATCAACTGCCAACACCACACTGACCAAGCTCAATACTTAACTCCTTCCTTCCAGAATTACCTTCTCTACAGACCTTTTATCACAATCACCAGATAAACAAACCCATAAATGTGAAAAGCTTTCCCAAATCAACCGTCACCCTGTCAATAGAGCAAATCAAACCTGTCGAAAGCGCGTGTCTCTCGTCAAACACCACGTGGTAACACTTGTCGGCGACCGCGACAGAACGAAAATAACATGTGCTTTTACTAGAAAACTATTCTATGGGCTTGTTTGCACGACTTTCTGTGTACATTTACAAATTACAGTGTATAAATAAACATGCTTTTAGCGAAAATGGGAGAAACATTGAAGAATATGTACGTCAAATGTATGTTATAGTTGAATAATGATATGTTTTATTCATGCAATACATTAAACGTAATTTAATTTATTAGCTTTTCAATCAATTTCCATTGATGTTAATGGTTCATAGTAATTGCGCATATTTATAGTTGAAAAAGATTTTGAAATCGTGTTTTTGACCCACATTAATTTTTGTTTTAGATTATAAGAGGTTAGGTTATTCCTTAGGTAGGAGGTAAGTCACGTTCACTTACTACAATTTGCTAAAAAATAACTTTATCGCCAAATAGTCGTTGTTAAAAACTAAAATCCATACTAATATTATAAATGCGAAAGTAACTCTTGTCTGTCTGTCTGTTACTCAATCACGCCTTAACTTCTGAACCAATTTGCATGAAATCTGGTATAGAGATATTTTGATACCCGAGAAAGGACATAGGCTACTTTTCCCCCGGGACATAGGATAGGTTTTATTCCCGAAATCCCACGGGAATGGGAACTATGCGGGTTTTTCTTTGACTGCGCGGGCGATGCCGCGGGTGGAAAGCTAGTAGTAAATAAACACAACGTGCATATATGTAATATTGTAACTCTGAATAGATATTCAAAACCTCAATTCCAAAACACATTCGAATTTATCATTGCTGAATCTAGGTGCGGCATTCAACATTTTGTTATCTCTAGCAAAGCTGTGTCCTAGATATTCGATCGAATTGTTATAATATGTAATATGATCATATACGGTGTCAACGTCTTTACATAACCCAGTAGATGCACCTTTTTTAATATACACTGCACATTTTATTATTACGACCTCGATTATTGTAAAAAAGTACAATCGTGCCAGAGTATTTAAAATATATAAAATAAAAGATCATGTTATTGAAGTTACTAAAAAAATGCAATTTTATACAACGCAATGGTTTTATAGTAAGGTAAACAATGCTCTTTTTATCGAAGTTATTAAAAATGCAATTTTATATAAAGTAATGGACAATGGTTTTATACTTATAGTAAGGTAAACAACGCTTTAAATAATATTATCATTTGAGTTTAAAAACTATATATTTTAAATATAACACGTAAAAAATTATTAATTTAATAAAATAAAACATCAAATAGTCTCGTACAATAGGAGTCTAGACTTCTAAAAAAATCATCAGACTAGACGAACTAGTATTCTATCGGTCATTAGAACATGTTTTGCATATTGAGTACAAAAAAGTTGAATCAAGATATTATAAAAAAGATAGCGGAATATTAGTTTCTGGTTTTGTTTGGAAGTTTATTAATATAAAAATAAATCTCAGTGCAGTTCAGTAGGCAAGAATGTATTATTTCTTAAATGAGGATTGAAGCTAAGGCAAAACGAAATCCAAATCTATACATATAATAAATCTGTAGAAGGGTCAATTCTGTACATTGAAAATATTGAAAAAATAAATAGCAGGGGTGTTACTGGATCGATACCAAACCGAAATATGTGATTAAAAAAATTTTTGTCTGTCTGTCTGTCTGTCTGTCTGTCTGTATGTGAAGGCATCACGTGAAAACTAACGGTTCGATTTCGATGAAACTTGGTACAATTATACCTTATTATCCTGGGCATAAAATAGGATACTTTTTATCCCGGAAAAATACGTAGAAAAAAAATAAATCTTATTTTTTCTTAATTTTTCCGCGCGGACGGAGTCGCGGGCGGAAGCTAGTACACAATATAACAAAAATTTCATTATTTAATTGATTGCTTTTCCTTCGTTAAAAGAGCAATGTATGAGTTTATTTCTGGCTTTTTTGTGTGGAAACTGCTTTCCGAACCTGTGGTAAATATTAAATTAAGTTATAACGAATGAAAAGCGCTTCTGAAAGTCTAGTTGACTGAATAAATGTTTAAGAGACAATAACAGTTTCTTTATCTTCCTTATTATTTTCCAGTGAGAGTTGAAGATAGATCTCTTTTATACAATTAATCATTAGTAGTGATGCAACGAATACGAATACGAATATTCGTATTCGCCGAATAGTAGACATTTACCGAATATTCGTATTCGGCGAATATACGAATTTTTAAAAACGAATATTTTTGTACGCAACTCTATTTACTACAGATTTAAAATTCGCGCGTAAAAATATGACGTGTGCAGAGACTGCTGATCCACTGGCCTTTTGGCGAGAAGATGTCAATTTTCCAAGTCAGAAAAAACTCGCCCAAATATATTTTTCACTGAAGCCATGTACAGTGCTTCGGCAAGACTTTTTTCAACGGCTGGAAACATCCAGACTGAAAAAAAAATCGCCTAGAACCAGAAAATCTACGAATTTTATGTTTTTTAAATAAAAATTTGCCTATTGTAAATTTTAATTATTAGAAGAGTAAACATTCATTAAATAAATAAGTCTTTTATTACCAAGGCGAGATATTCGTATTCGTATTCGTATTCGCCGAATAGTAGGTTTGATATTCGTATTCGTATTCGTATTCGTAAAAGTAGTATTCGTTGCATCACTAATCATTAGCCAACGTGCCACTGTCCTTGTTAAGATAATTCATGTTCTAGGGTGCTTTTCCACCATCAAAAGATAAATGAAGCGATACGACTGGTTCTATACAATCAGGTGGAATAGCACCCTAAAACATACACAATTAATCTTTCGATAGCCTTTTGTTAGTTCCTAATGCTGCAAAAACTTTACAAGCAATATCACTATCCAAACATCATTATATCCATACTATATAATATTATAAATGCGAAAGTAACTCTGTCTGTCTGTCTGTTACTCAATCACGCCTAAACTACTGAACCAATTTTCATGAAATTTGGTATGGAGATATTTTGATACCCGAGAAAGGACATAGGCTACCTTTTATTGCGAAATATGTACCACGGGCGAAGCCGGGGCGGACCTCTAGTTACCTATAAACTCAAGGTATTCAAGAGGCGACGCACTCAGCACTGTCTACGAGTCCTATCGAGATAAATCTTTTATCTCTGGCCGTACGCCATGATTCAACAAGTCGTTGAACCATTAGCTTGCATAACATTAATAATAATGCAATTATGTACCTGCATGCTAATTTAAGATCCACGTGCTTATTATAAATACATCATGATTTTTTATATACGCACTTGTAGCCGTAAACTATGTGTTATTATTAAATGCTCTATGTATTTTTCAAAACGTATGAACATAAATCTGTCGGTCAAAATAAAAATAGCTTTTTTAAACTGCGCTTTTTATGAGGATTGTGCTAGCAGACGTCCGTAATAACTATGTAACATTATGTTTCATTAAATGAGGACTTTTTGTGATAATTTTTCCAAGTAATAGTGTTACTTTATTACCTAGACTAGACTAGAAGCCATATAAAACAACCTATGATGTCCATAAATAAAACTAGACTTCGACAATCGTGTAGGTTGACCATTGACAAATATTAATATAGATTACAATTCAAGAGAGTAATTTGAAGCCTTGTTTGCGATATACCTACCCACCTATTCAGAAGTTGATGAGTGTGGGTAGTTATATAGGACAAGCAACTATTGACAGACAAAGACAAGGTTATTAACATATACTAATATATATATATATAACTTTTGCACGTTTGAATGTATCGCTCCAGCGAGTTTTGATTTATAATTGGATATGCTAATGATAATTTAAATTCTTCAAATCGAAAAGAAATCTAATTGAATTATCAAATAGAAGCTCCAATATTTGATTTTTGTCTTTATCAATGTTCTGCATTAGTTCAAAGACACATAAAAACGGTCTAAAATTCAATACTTGCGTACTCTTATAGCGCGACTACAATTCGTACCTGTCCGGTATTACAATAAATGGCCTTTATTTAGTCCACGGTTAGATGTTACATAATATGTAATACGATATGAGCAGAACGACCGTCAGCAAAAAAACACGCAATTTTAACTCGTGTAATTTTTGGTAGCGTCGGCAAAAAACTGCAAAATTAGGGCTTATAAAATAAAAACTGGCGCTGGCGCGGCGACCACGAGCAACGGCTGGGCTCAGTGGCGTGCCATGACTGAGGCGTATGTCCAGCAGTGGTCAAGTGTAGGCTGCCAATGACGATGATGTCTTATAGCAATATTATTTCCAGTATGGAAAAGCGATGGCGCTATGCTAGACAACCAATATACTTTTATAGGCCGTGTTATGTTTCCTGGATATAATACTGCTTTAAGAAGTCATTATACAGCGTTGGACACATGCTCAAAGCATCTTACAAAGGCAGATACGTCATCGATTCTCAATTGTGTAAATGAGGCAGGAAGCTCATTCAATTATATTGCAATACTATGCCCACACGCGCGCTTTGAATTCGTAAATACTGCATACACGCTAAACACTGGTATAATAAATTCGGGTTAGTACCACATACCAAATTGTACTACATTACTTAGGCATTTACATTGTTTTCTATGTACTTTGTGTTTGGTACTTAAATGATTTTTATTATATGATTCTATTAAATGATAACTAAATATTTGGTTTACTAGCCAATAATAATATACCGTGTAAAAAACGTGTTTATATGCAATATATTATGTACATAGTAACCAATGGAAGTATCAAATCAATAAAAAATTGCCACTTTATCAATAACAAACTAGCATTAAGGATACACAATTGATAATCATATTGTATAATTTACAAATGATTAACAATGAGCTGTTTAAAATAAAACCAAATTAATGAATTATAGTCTGTCCACTATAAGGCCCTTCGCTCATGGAGCTACTCAAAAATGACTGAACTAATCAGTAATTACGATTACAAACCAGTTACAAATTGTATCTCGCATACAACGCTACTCAAGTTATAAGGTTTCAGTCACTTGTCAATGTTTGCTCGTTCATTTTTATCATAAAAACAAAGAAACTCGGGAAACCAGTAGCGTGGAGACCGACACGACGCGTCGCGCGTGATTTGTTGCTAACGCGTTACTCACCAGTTAGTAACTAGTCGCGTCGTGTGCGAATCTCCATAGAACATGTATGGGCTGTGACACTCAGGCAACTCGTTAGTAATTTGAGTTTGTGACTAGTTCTTTTTGAGTAGCTCCATGAGCGAAGGGCCTAAGAATTGCTTTTTGACAGCTCGACGGGTGATACCAGAAGTGATGTTCAAAAGATTATCGATTGTGATACCATTTCAATTATAAATTCAAAATATTATCAAAAATCGAATTAGGTACGTAAATAATAATTACAACGTAAACGTACTAATAAGATATGTAATAATAATACCACATATCTATGCATTGTATGTTAAAACTAAACTAAACTAATATTTTATTTTTTATTGGTTTCTATCTTACAATTTGGTTGTCTTTACGTTTAAATTATATAACATAATAGAAGAGTTTTTCTGTATCGGATATATTTTACAGAGTATTTCTATCGATTATTATAATCTATCGACCCATCATTGAATAATTCTGTGTAGACATCACTAAGTGGGCGGAACCTGTCCATGAAGAACGATAATTATTTGTATGACATTTTAACATAGACAATACAATCCTTCATAGGCGTGCAGCTGTCAAAAAGCAAATAATATAATGGACAGAGTATAACATAACTACACAACAGTACAATAAATTATAATAAACAAATAAATTTTCATTTCATTTCAGTTAGAAAGCATGAATGAACCTATATAGTCCGGGATACATCGCCCATTTTTGCAAGTGATTACTATCAAGCTAATTTTTCGTGAGTAGCTTTATTTTGATGAGATGCCCAATAATTTCATGTATGAAACTCTCGATTTTGGTAGCTTACAGAGGTAACAAAGATAAAAAATTTTGATTTGACGGTTCTCAAATATTTATTACGCAATTTGTAGGACAATATGTCTGTTGAATTATATAAGTATTAAATAAGTGAAAATAAAAAAATCAGCTTGTTAGTAATCATTCATGATGACTTCGTTATCGATACAAATTGGAAAGGGGGACTCTTTGATCAAACCATAGATTTTGTAGGACAAATATTTTTTCGAATAATTTAGATAATTATCTTGAGATTGAACAAAAAAAAAAACATTCAGTTAGTAATTAATATTTGAGAACCATCAAATCAAAATATTTTATCCTTGTTTCCTCTGGTAGCTACCACAATCGAGAGTTTCATACATGAAATTATTGGGCATCTCATCAAAATAAAGCTACTCACGAAAAATTAGCTTGATAGTAATCACTTGCAAAAATGGGCGATGTATCCCGGACTAATAAGTTCAAAATCAAAAATACTTTGCAATGTGACACTTGCCAAAATTGTGCTAAAAATATATTTTCCGATACATGAGACGGTTTGGTGGAAGCCGTACAAAATCGGATGTATTTTTACGTTACCTAGTTTTGCATTTGAACAAAGGAACACTTGTCACAATGTACCCATTGTATTTGTACACATAGCTTGCGAATAACACTTTAGTATGAATATTGTTTGAAAATTTGTAATAAAATGTTTACTTTATAAATATATGCACTCTTTATTCATAAAGAAAATACCTACTGTTTATAATCGGAATATAGGCTGATTGATTCATTGCTTTTATAGTTTATTGAAGTATACACAAACTAAACCATATTGTTTTTTGTACATATTCCTGAAGATAAATTTTATTTTTCTTACAAATTTCGTACATTACAGTTACTCCATTTTATTTATTTGTATATATTGTGCACGATTATCTTAAATACAGGGTCTGAAACGTTACGGACAGGTTGTTTTGACTATAACAACATTATATACCTTTTACTTCGAAGACACAAGGTCAAACATGTTTTAGATAAGATTATTGGCACATAATACAGTGATATTAACTCAAGGTAACATTATCGGAGGATGGTTATGTAGGAATTTTAATTGTGTATGTTTATACGATTTTATTCATTTTAACTTGTATTTTTTATCTTCTTAATAGCGCTACCTGAATATTAAATTAAGATATCTCAAATATTTTACTATTCTCCTTTCATAATAATATGTCATAGTAGATATTAAATTAGATATCCCTAAAGTTAATAGCAATTTGGCTTGCTACTCATAAAACAATTTGATTAAAACCATTGAGTTACTATGTACTATGTGAACATAGTAACTCAATGATTAAAACATAGATAATCACATAAGTATTTCACATGTTTAGGAATAAGCTTGTTTGTTTATTTAAAAAAATATTTCTTATAATAGTCAAACAAAATGTTATAATGAATAGATGATACAAAAACAAACACCTACTTTGGCCAAACATCTATTTACATTTACAAATACTAACATTAGCACTGTTTAGCATTAACACAAGTAAGTGAAAAGACTATATTTACATAACAAATAGTGTTTAAGCGCATTTGACCTAAGAACCTTAAGATTTACCTAGGACAAAACGGTATGAATATTTATGAGTTGTGAATATCTTATTTTACATAAATGTGAAAACATCATTTAAGTAGAAACTTGTATGAATCATAAATAGCTTATTTTCTATGCAACAAAGAAATTATAAAATGAATGAAGTTCAAATCTGAAAATGTATGTACCTAGTTAAATCATCATAATTTGAACGAATGTAAACATAAAAATTTGGAAAATCCAAAAGTGCACGCCTCATAATTTTTTTTTAATAAATATTTATTAATTATTATTTTTGTTTATTTAATAACAATTAAACCACATCGAATCAGACCCTGAAAAATGAAAGGGTTCTATTCCTGAGCATACTCAAGCGTAAGAGAAAAAAAAAGACTCGATTAGTAAAGTATTTCGGTCGCTATTGTGTTAACAAGAAAAAGGATCCGCACATACAGACACACGGACGTCCAAGACAGAACTTTTTTAAACTGTTTTTTAACTAGTTTAAATAACAAAAATGACATCAAAAATATCATGAACGTTAAAAATAGTGTTTTTTCTTAATATGTGTGTGTCTGTATTATCTTACAAGTGCAATGTATGATACATAAAGACATTTTAAGTTTGAAAAATCAGATGTTTTGCGCGAAGTGACAGTAGTACCCACCTCAACGCTTCGCTTATGAGGCGTGCAAAAAAGTGTAGACAAAAATCATCATGACATTATTTGCCCAATTTATATTTTGCATAGAAGTAAAAAATCTCAAATATCAATAATTACTTGGCCTTGAAAATAACATCTAACTACTGGTTGCAAAAATTAAGGAAATACAGTCAAAACTGTTTATGGCGACATCGTTTAGAACAACATACCGGTTAAATTGACCAAAATCAAAGGTCCTGGCTGAGTGTTATATGACCGCCTTATCGAAAACATTGGTTTTTACGACATTGTTTACTACGACATACCGCATAAAGCGACCACATTTGGTTAATATTTTCGGAGTATTATATCTGTAGAACGACCAGCTCAGCTGTATTGTTAACAATTTGAATAGGTAACTGTATCCACATCTGGCACGGTATAATAGTCAATGGCTATTATCGTAAAAGTAATCAAAGTTTAGGGTCTTTTGTAATTCTTAGAAACAAAGCACATGCATGCAGTACCTAGCCTGAAGGCCCGCTTCGTCATATCTCTTAAGTCAGTTTGTTACTTTGTTACTTATTGTTGAGTTAACTGTGAAAATTGTAACATGTCGCAAAAAAGAAAACAAATCAATATTGAAGAAAAATCGCGTATTATTTCAAAGCTACCTAGCAAAAGAATATAGTGTATCACACTAAGATCACACTCGACAATTTTAACCGTTTGGAAAGAAAGGGAGAAAATTCAAATCCGGTTGTTACAACTATCGGTTTTTACGACTCAATATGAGTAGTCCCTTCGATGTCGTTATAACAGATTTTGACTGTACTTAAAAAACGTTAATATATATCAATATCGTAAAAATGTACATAAAAGTTGCATAAAATTATTCTATAGTAGACTAGCTTCACCCGCTTTGTCTGAAACCTAAATTTATTAAATTACATACTAACCCCTTCGCCGAAAATCACTCTATCTATTAAAAAAACCGCATCAAAATCCGTTGCAGAATTTAAAAGATTTAAGCATACAAAGTGACAGGGACAGAGAAAGCGAATTTGTTTTATACTATGTAGTATGTAGTGATGTAATGTAAGAATAAGGCAAATTAAGCTTAATATTTCATAGCGTACACAGGATGTGTGGTTCTACACATTAATGATGCCTCAGTGATTGCTACGCTTCAGTTAATTTTGAAGGGTCTGATATAATTAACATTCGGGTTGACTTTAGAAACGTGCGGCACGAATTTCGGCGCGATTTTAATTTTTATCGATCGATAATGATGCCCCGAAACATACATTAGCGGCTTTTCGTGCGGAAACGTGTAATTACAGAGAAATCTTTTTTTTAATTTTTGAGATTATGTTCAAAATTGTTTGAGTTACATTGACAAAACTACAAGAATTGTGTTTGAAAGAGATAACAATTAATGTCTTAATGTACATATTAAAAACCATAGTTCATTCAAAAGCATGTTGCTGAGGGGACAACAATTCATACGGGTTATTGGCGAGCATAGCATATGATTGTTTGGGGCAATATGGGTATGTTCATAAAAAAGTTAATCACTCAGACCCAGACAACCCATTTGTTGCCTCTGACCCATTTGAGTCCCAGTGGCATGTTGTAAAAAGATTTTTTAAAAAAGATAACTATAACCACCCAGCAAACTTCGGTGATAATATTATAGAATATGTGGAGACGATGGGTGGAAATAAATAAAATGGATCCATTCATTGCCATTGTAAATTGTATCAAACATGTATACAAGATTTGAAAAATAATTATTTAAAAAAAATGTTTTTATTGTATGTAAGTATATTGCACACAAATTGTTAATCACAGAACCGAATCTGTCCACCCCGATTCCACGTGGTACTTGTCTGTCATACACTAGAGTGTATTTAAAAAGTCGGAGGCGCGGAGGAGCGTGGCGCCCGCGTGTGCTGAGGAGCAGGCAGAGTCAAGCGAGCCGGAGTGGCTGAGGCTGGTCGCCAAAGGCGACCAAAAAGCCGAAGCTACGAAGGCGAGTGAAGACTCCTGCCTGCAACGAGGTACACGGGGGCAAGCGCCACGTTCTGCAGCGCCGGAGCAGTCAAGAAAGCCCATAATCTTCGTTATATTTCTAACTACATCACTACATAGTATAAAACAAAGTCACTTTCTCTATCCCTATGTCCCTTTGTATGCTTAAATCTTTCAAACTACGCAACGGATTTTGATGCGGTTTTTTTTAATAAATAGAGTGATTCAAGAGGAAGGTTTTAGTATATAATTTATTAGGTTTAAGTCAAAGCGGGCGAAGCCGCGGGCGGTAAGCTAGTATAAATATAATCTCAAAAAAAATTAAAAAAAAAATAGAAGGGGGGGTTTCCTCACCCCCCCACTTTATAGGGGGTCTCCTCTTACCTCCCCCCTCCCTTTCCCTCCCCTCCCCCCCCTTAATTCGTGCCGCAAATTTCTAAAGAAATACCTAACATTCTGCCAATATAGACTGTTTAATTTTGTACAAAACCTGACCTGATTTGATTTTTCTTTTTTTACGTACATTTTTACGATATTGATAGGTACATATTTTTTCTCTTCGAAATAAAACTAAAACTTGAGTTAATATTTAACATATCAAATATTAATTTAGATGTTTGCTCACGAACCTACTATAGTCCATACCGCGAAAATAGATTAATAGATACTCTGAAATCCGTCGCCGAGGTCATGGTCATAAAATCGCAAGACAAAATTACTTCCTTGTTTTTTGCGCGCCTTATTAAAAAAAATTAAACTTCATTCACTGTTCTAAGTAACTTACTTTAGTTTATAACCTATATGGATATTGGATTACTTAAAATACTTTGGATAATCGTTGTTTGTCTATAAATTGATAGTAAATGTTTAAATAAATTGATGGGAGAAGTGATAGAAGTAATTGATGTGTGATATAACCTTACAATGTACGTGATATAATGAAGTAACTTATTATAAACACATTCAATTTAGGTTAGATTTCCATAATTTCAACCTTTATTAGCTAAAGGAATGTTCAATTAAGATAATCTTCAAGCAAAATAAGATCTAAGAATGGCGGGCGGCGTATCATGGCGCGATTCAGATTAAGCGTAAAGAAATAAAAGGACTTACGGTATTTAGCTTTCTTCAAAGTTTTGAACACTTTCCAAACTCACTGAACTTGTTTACACTGAAAAGTACACGAATTCAAACAAATATTTAGTATAACGTGAAAGCGTCGTTGCCATTCATCACTTCACCGACAGCGCGATACAAAAATTGAAATTTGTTTGTACTTTGTAGTAATTGTAGTATTGCCGTGTTCCACACAAAAATATACATAGTAGATAATAGGAGATTGGGAGAAAAAAATTAGGAGCTATGCTTTGTTTATTAAATCCAAACATATTTTACAAATAGTAATAATTAGAAAATACTTTTATATAATGCATGGATTTACAGAAAGTTTTATTAAATTAATAATTTTATTTTGACTTAAATTTTAGCAAATTTTACTTTTAATATGGCAATAATAAATTGAGTTTTACCGTTTTACTATACCAACTTGCCAAGTTAGGTGTGAAAGGGATAAAAAGCATACAGGCGTCATTCAACGTCATATTTTCTTGTTACAAGTTAATGTTCATACTGAAATCTCCAGTGTATTAGATATAAGCTTCTTGATACAAATGTATACAAATATCCCACGGCGAAACTGTGAAGTGGTAACTAAATCTGACAGATTGGCCAAGTTGTAAAAAAAAGTTATGACAATCATAACCGTTGCACTATTTTTTAAACCCCTGTAGAAAAATATGAGCTCTGATGGAGAAAAGGGAATTGCAGGAAATTGAAATACTTAAAAAATGTGTCTTGATATACGCTTCACACACCATAATTACCACGTGAAAATAAGGGCTAAAGTTTGGCTAACGAAAGATGAGACTGGCTTTTTATTTCGAAAATTTATATGGCAACACTTATAATTACGTAATTGTCAATAAAACCTGAGTTGTTGATGTGTCAAAGTGAAAATTATTTCCGCGATTTTAGTGATTTCTAATTGAAAACGAGACGAAAACATTGAAAAGCGACTTAAAAAAGGTTCTTTTTACTATGATTAGTAAATTTGAAAAGAAACAAGTTGAAAGAGATGTAGTTTTCAAGAAAAACAAGACTGTTTACGTGAAATATCTCAATGCATTGTTAAGTGTGACTTTGATATTTTGATACTATTCATTTTGATTGCATTGTTTAATATTTATTATTTTGCAGGTAATATGGATGATACCAATAGTCCAGTTATAAACTATTCAAGCAACAATAAAAAAAATTGAATGATCTGTTTCGTTCAAAATGTTTAAAGACACAAAATCAGTATCTTGACGAGATTTCTTCTATGACCGGACCATGTTATTCGTGTTGAAGATAGTATAAAAAACGAGATGGAATAACTGCAGAAATGGAAGAGTTCATAATAAGAGTCAGAGATAATGATAGTGATTCTTACTATTCACTCGCGGTTGAATGTTTAGATTTAATATGATTATATTGATTAAACAAACTTTAATTGTATTTTTATTGTGTTTTTTCTTGCTTTCATTCGGTGTTCTTTTTTGTCTATCTGTATCACTTAACTGTACTATATTACATAAAACAATATTATACAGATGAAGAGTTTGTTGTTTTTTTTTGCTCGTAAGAGAAAATAATAAATAAAAGTATTAAAACTATATTTCCAACTATAACCTAGTTTGCCATATGTTGATTTTTTGAATTTGCCGCCTTTTTCCAGTCTCATCTTTCGTTAGCCAGACAATAATTTACTGATAAATCCTTAACGCAAAATATGTGTTTAATATGCAATAATGAAATGTTATAATAGCTCACTATCTATATCAATACTTTTGTGTAAATGCAACATCTATTTTCGGCCTCACAAAATTAATAATGAAGTGGTATTTTCTACAACCCTTTTGACTTATTTTCCTCAGCTTTGGGAGTATTTGAATTAAATTATACTGGTAACATTGTTTTAGGCACCATCCGGGTCAGCGCCAAGCCTGTACCGAGATTTATTTCTACTTTTTCCGCATATTTAACGTAGAAATCTGCTAATCAAGTTATTACTTTTTAAAGATAATTGACACTAGAAATATACTGTTTTTAAGCTCACAATATATAATATTAGGCCGGCCACATACATCAGTTTTCCTGATTCGGAAACCGTATCACGAAAAATTCCGGTCGACTACCTCACACATCCTTTTTTTTCCGTTCGGAATATCGAGATAAGTCTTGGAGTAGCTTCAGTGGAGTGCACACGTTTGGAAGAAGCATGAATTTCGTATATAAAAGTTGTTCCTCAAAATACAATCTACAAAAATGATCTGATATCATTTCTTCGTAAAATGATAAAAAAAAAGTTTTATTGAAAAATATAAATTACTCTAATTACTTAATGTACATTTTCACTTATAACTTTTTTATTTATAGTTCTACAACAAAAACTTACTGGACCAAAGTTGTAGAGAATTTAATTTACAACAAAATAATGTTAAAAAAAAATTATCGGATAAATAGTGTAAGAGATATATCGTAAAAACCATTTCAACCGCTATTTTCAAGATGGCACCCCACAAACTTGTAACATTTCAATGGACTATATATGTAATAACAATAGTTATGAAATAAATACTTAATTATGTTTATTTTGTAAAAAGTTTTATCGTGTTCATTTTATCGCCTAGAGCATTTTGTTGCCAAGCAAGATCTTTCATATCCCTGTTATGATAATCTTCGTTATTAAGGTCCCACAGGCATGGGTACCCCTCTACACCAATTATTAACTGTTCAATGTCACTCATCGTGAATAATAATTAAATATTACGTATTCGTGGGTGTCCCAACAATAACTACGGTACGGGTCCGCTCAGCTCGATCGCGCTGCGCTGACTGATGTTCCGTTCGGAATTTCGAATGTGTGTGGCGGGCTATACAAAATGTATGTAAGCTTTGCATCCGTTTCGTTTTTTTTCCGTCAGGAATTCCTGATGCATGGGCTTGCATTCGGAAAGAACGGACGGAGAAAAAACCGTACGGAAAGTTATCGAATGTGTGTGGCATTCATTGCTTTTGTATGAATTTACTGCGTTCGGAGGCCCTGATTCGGAAAACGGATCAGGAAAACGTATCAGGAAAACTGATGTATGTGGCCGGCCTTATGATGGTAGTTTTTGGTAGGTAATTTTAAATATATTGATGGTAGAAACATCTAAACAAACTGTCATTATCAGATGTCAAAAAGAAAAAAATATAAAATTCCGAATACCATGTGGGATTTTGACTTTTGCTAAACGTGCGATTCAAACGTGAAATGTAAAAAGAAAGAATTCGCATTAATTGATATTAAATTCCTGCCATGGATTACGTGGTTGGAAGTGTTGCAGCATTAATATCAGGAAACGTGACGCCGAGTCGTCCTAAATTAGTAAAAAGGGCTCTTACACCAACGAAACATCCACAGTCTCCTAACGTTACTCCGAAGAGCGAATTTGTTGACGATAGATCCATTTTCCTGTCACCATCAGTCCAGAAAAAGAAAGCCATTGTTAAGAAATCACCGAAAAGGATTTTTCAAAACCCAGACAGTGATACTACATTGAACGAAGGTAACAATAGTTTGACGAGTCCAGTTGTCGACAAAGTTAAAAAACATTTGAACGAACAATTAGATACAGAAAATACGCAGACGGTAAACATGGCAAAGGCTAAGTCACCGAAAAATAAACTAAACAAATCAAAAGAATCAATGACACCTGTGAAAGAATCTGTAGAAATAGTTGATGTGCAAAAAAGCAATGAAAATACGCCTAAGAAGAAAAAGCGTAAGTCTACTCCCAGTGAACCCGCAGTTGACTCAAAACAAAATACAGAAAATGTAACTGAAACTATAAATCAAGAAGTTTCAAATAAAACGTCTCCAATGAAAAGGAAGCGATCTAAATCAACAAATGAGCAAACTGACGAGGAGAAAGAGAATCTTAAATCAACTGAAAACAATGACACTGTTAATGAAGTTGAAAATAAATCAGACAACACAACTAATAAAAAGAAAAAGAGGAAAAACAAAAAGAAGAAACCCAATACTAATCAAGAAGAAATACAAATCAATAAATCAGAAGAAACTAAACCGGACACAGAAAATAATGACGCAAGTACAAATAAATTAAAATCAAAGAAGAAATCTAAGAAAACCAAGCAAGAAGACACAAATCAAGAAGAGGAAATGATTGTAAATCCAAATGCAATCACAAGCCAGGAAACTGACTCGGAACATGAATCGGACGATGATATACAGTCTGAAGATGAAAATAAGGAAGCTCTTGAAGCTGGTAAGATCATTTAAAGACTTTTTATGTTTATACTAAAACACATTATGGATAAACACAATTTTACTAAAGTTATTTTATTATGTACTAGCTTTCCACCCGCAGCTTCGCCCGCGCAGTCCCAGTTCCCGTTCCCGTGGATTTTCCGGGATAAAACCTATCCTATTTCCCGGGATAAAAAGTAGCCTATGTCCTTTCTCGGGTATCAAAATAACTCTATACCAAATTTCATGCAAATTTGTTAAGTAATTAAGGCGTGATTGAGTAACAGACAGATAGACAGAGTTACTTTCGCATTTATAATATTAGTATGGATTATTTAATTCTTTAGCAGCATGTTTAAACTAAAATACATTTTACTAAAATACCACGAAAAGATTAATTTTCAACAAATAAAAGTCAGCATTAATATTATACACTACTAGCTGTGGTTTTATCCGCAGTGTTCCACTTCTGTTAGTCTTAGCGAGATGATATATAGCCTATAGCCTTCCTCGATAAATGGGCTATCTAACACCGAAATAATTTTTCAATACGGACCAGTAGTTTCCGAGATTAGCATGTTCACAAAACAAACAAATTAACTCTTCAGCTTTATAATATTAAGTATAGATTTGGCTTTTCAAGTGATTTCAAATACATATAAACACATATACATTGTTTATAGCTCAAGAAGAAAGCTCCGATGAAGAGGAAGAGGAAACGTCAAATAAAAAAGAAAAACAAAAAGCAAAAACGGACGAACCTAAAGAACAACACATAGCCACGGAGGATGAAATCAAACGAACATTGTTTGTTGGTAATGTGCCGTTTAGCAAGAAATGTAAGAAGGAAGTGAAGAAGCTGTTCAGTCAATATGGTGATATTGAAACTGTTAGGTGAGTTGGTTAATTCTTATAAACAAAAATTAATAAATTCTTCATTGCTATAAAATATTTATGAATATGTGCATCATGTACGCGTTACAACTATTTTATAAGTGCTGGTTTTTAGGCAGGTTAATTTTTTTTTTATAATCTTAATAAACTGAAAAGAAAAGTTTATATTGTGAGTAGTGCAATATTTGATTATCTAGATTCTAGACTAATAGTCTATATTTGTATCAAATTACATTCAGAATCAATAAGCTATTTTGGGTTACGATAACAATAACAGTAAACAGACACAAATATTTCAGTCTATAATTACATTATAATACTAGAATGTATCATGTAGCAAAATTGAATATAGAATTAGATACTTCATTTACAATTTTTTTTGTACTGTATACTATATTTATGTTATTTATATATTTATTTACAGAATTCGTACAGTACCAGTGAAAGACGCGACCGTTACACCGAAATTAGCTGTAATAAAAAATGAATTACATCCAGAAAGGACAACTGTTAATGTGTATATCAAGTACAAACATGCAGATTCCGTTGATCAGGTATTTATTATACTTTCTGGTTTTGCTACCATTTTAAAAATTGGTAATTACTTTCTCTTCATTACTGCCACATAATATGATTTAATCAGATTCTTGTTGTTTATAATATACCAGCGGACCGCCCGGCTTCGCCCGTGGTACATATTTCGCAATAAAAGGTAGCCTATGTTCTTTCTCAGGGTCTAAAGATTGTCTGTGCCAAATTTCATCAAAATCGAAAAAGAAAATCACAAACAACACGCACACACACACACACACTCACACACACACTTACACTCACACTTGTACTCACTCATATTTATTGTTACCTTTTTATTTAACTATAATTATACAGGGTGTATTTTTAAAAATAAATCGAGAAATATCAAAAAAATTATCTTAAAACCCTCCCATACATTAAGTATGAAATATGAATATCCCATATACATTTAATATGAAAGATTTTAGCTTAATTTTCTTTTTTTGGTTTTCTGCTTTAATTACTTCGCAAATTTGAAGTGACATTTTCCACGTTTTTCCGGACATTTTCATGCATTTTTCGGATATTTTCCGGGAATTTTCCAGGCATTTTCCGGACATTTCCCTGACATAGCCTGTAAATGTCTGGAAAATCCCCGGGAAATGCTCGGAAAATCCCCGGAAAATGTCTGGAAAATCCCCGGAAAATGCCAGGGAAATGTCCGGAAAATGCCTGCGAAATGTCCGGAAAATGTCTGGGAAATGCGTGGAAAATCCCCGGAAAATGCCAGGGAAATGTCCGGAAAATGTCTGGGAAACATCCGGAAAATCCCCGGGAAATGCTCGGAAAATCCCCGGAAAATGCCTGGGAAATTCCCGGAAAATGCCTAGGAAAATCCCGGAAAATAACCGGAAAATGCCAGGGAAATGTCTGGAAAATGTCTGGAAAATATCCGGAAATGCGTGGAAATGTCCGGAAAAAGCGTGGAAAATGCCCGGAAAAAGCGTGGAAAATGCCCGGAAAATGCCTGGAAAATCCCCGGAAAATGCCTGGGAAACATCCGGAAAATCCCCGGGAAATGCTCGGAAAATCCCTGGGAAATTCCCGGAAAATGCCTGGGAAATCCCGGAAAATAACCAGAAAATCCCCGGAAAATATCCGGAAAATGTGTGAAAATGTCCGGAAAAAGCGTGGAAAATGCCACTTCAAATTTGCGAAGTAATTAAAGCAGAAAACCAAAAAAAGAAAACGAAAGCTAAAATCTTTCATAATAAATGTATATGGGATATTCATATTTCATACTTAATGTATGGGAGGGTTTAAAGATAATTTTTTTGATATTTCTCTATTTATTTTTAAAAATTTATTACGGCCATTTTACTCATTAGGTTTTAAGTACTTTCGATATCAGTTTAAAGTTTTTTGTTATCTGTAATACTTACGGAAAAATCGCCTGTGCACACTTAACGATTACACCCTGTATATAATATATAATATAGGGTTTGTAATCGTTAATATCGTATCTTTTATACTTTGCTCACTCACAGTATTATGATTGTTATTGGTGTACCTTTTAATTGGCGTATTGAATTGTTAATGTAATACCTAGTGTAAGTTTAGCTCTAAGGTACCTTTACATAAATAAATAAATAAATAAAATCGGTCCAGTAGTTTATGCGTGAAAACCATACATACATACATACATAATTACAAACCTTTCCTCTTTATAATATTAGTATAGATAATATTAGTATAGATTAATGATTAACGATTAGAACCTTATAGAAACCTATACTTTATTTCCACAGGCGTTATCAGCGAACAACACAGTCATGAACGAACATCACCTACGAGTGACTAGAAGTGACACTAGCGGCTCAGCGCACGATCCCAAATGTTCAGTGTTTGTTGGCAACATCCCCTTTGGACTGGAGGACGAAGCGCTAAGGGCGAAGTTCCAGGGCTGCGGCGAGATTGAGTCGGTCAGGATCGTGAGGGATAGGAAGACTAATGCGGGGAAAGGTGCGTTTGTGATTAAGTTGCAGATTCAATTGTTTAGTTGAATTTCTGTCATTTTAGATAACGTAAAGTTTGAGTTTTGCTAATACATAGATGGAAATTTATAAAGCATTTTTTTTTATTGAAGTAAAATTCTAATCATGGTATGAATAGGTGATAATTAAGTAGTAAATTGTTGTGACATTTGTTTTCAAAGTAGTAATTATTTTTATTTTCAAACTTACACTACCTAATAATAATCTCATAAGTCTCAAACTCAAACATTTATTTATTCAATTAGACTTCTTCGAGAAGCTCTTTTGAAACGTCAATACATATTTTTAACATTTACCACCGATTCGGAAAGCATCTATGTAGAAGAACCGGCAAGAAACTCCATAACCTACCTAAAGGAGGTTCTATATTGATTTTGAGTTTTAATATTATACATTGAACAGACTGTAATTCAGTAGTAAATTGTTGTGATGCTTGTTTCAAAAGTAGTAATATTATTTATATTTGTAAATTCTATATCTCGGCAGAAGCCACATATTATAATATTACATATTGCATTATATATTCAATAATTTTACTTTTGACGTGACAACGTCTTATAATTCGATAAAGCCGGCTGCACGCACGAAAAAACATGACTCATGCGGCGTTACCTCGCTCTGAGGCGTTCCATGTAAGGCTTGAAGTGGGAGCGAGAGCGTAACGAGCGACAAAGAAGCACAATCGGAAGTTGTCACGTTCAACTATCGTCAGTAAACCGACTTTACAGACAATTAATTTTTATGTGTATAATGAGCAGTTACACTATGATAATAGTCATTCTTCATTCACAGGTTTCGGTTATGTAAACTTCGCGTCAAAAGATGGCGTTGAACTCGCTCTGGCACTCACAGAGGAAGATTTGACTATAAAAAACAGGATAATGCGAGTCAAACGATGCACACAAAACGCAAATAGTGGCAAGAAGGGGTTCAATACGCGAGGAAATGGACAAAATGGACCTAATATGCGTGGAAATGGGCAAAATATGCGCGGAAATGGGCCGAATATGCGCGGAAATGGGCCGAATATGCGTGGAAATGGACGATATATGCGCGGAGGTGGGCGTGGTGGTTCTTTTGGACGTGGAAATGCACATAATGCGCGCGGAAATGGACCGAATGGGCCGGGAAATGGACGTGGAAATTGGTCCAACTCGCGCGGAAATGACGGAAATGTGTCGAATCCGCGTAAGTTTGATAATAATGTGAGTAATGGAGAAGAAACTGGTGCGTTCAGACGTATTATGAATAAAAGGAAATTCCAGGTATGTATATTTGTGTATTTTTCTTCATATTAAGGGCCGATTTTTCAATGCTTGGATAAAACTTATTCTTCGAATAAAGTATAAATCTACCATTTTAAAAACGTATTATAATTGCCCGCATTTGACAGTTTACGTGACATTTTAATATAATCGTGTAATACTTTATTGGACGGATAAGTTTTATCCAAGCATTGAAAAATCGGCCCTAAATAATTTAATTGAATGATTATATAATATTGCTACATCTATGCTAATATTTATTTTATTAATGTTAAAATAGTTTTGTGGCAAGACATAATAGGTACAAGTTGAATATTCTAAGTTTTGACAAAAATGTAAGTTCAAAATATTATTCTCTAATAGTGTTTTTTGTTTATTACAGGAGGGAGGTGAAGGTCCTCCAAATAGAGAGAAGAAACCTAGAAAGGAATTTGTCGGCTTAACTGGAGAAAAGAAAAAGGTATTTTTTTTGTACTAAAATCATCCCGTACCAAATTCTCTATTTTAGATTTTTTTAAGTAGCCTTTATGTTGCTTATAACAACTTCGTATTATCAACTTCTAATGTGTCATTTTAATAAGTTCAATAGTTTAATCGTCAAAAAAAGATATAAAAAAAACATGAATTTTTTTGCCCTATTAAATTTACGAACTTTATAGTCTGTCCACTATAAGAATTGCTTTTTGACAGCTCGACGGGTGATACCAGAAGTGATGTTCAAAAGATTATCGATTGTGATACCATTTCAATTATAAATTCAAAATATTATCATAAATCGAATCAGAAACGTAAATAATAATTACAACGTAAACGTACTAATAAGATATGTAATAATAAGACCACATATCTATGTATTGTATGTTAAAACTAAACTTAACTAATATTCTATTATTTATTGGTTTCTATCTTACAATTTTGTTGTCTTTACGTTTAAATTATATAACATGATATTATATAACATTATAATCGACGATTACATGAAAATTTTGTCGAAATACGTTCGAATTGTTCGTGACAACTATAATGGCACCATCTAAATCTATCTGGTAACTTCATCAGGTATCGTAAAAGACGCAACGAGAGTCCTCTACCGGGAAATAAAAGAAAAATAAAAAACACCGTAAAATCGCTGGACAATACAATCCTTCATAGGCGTGAAGCTATCAAAAAGCAAATAATATAATGGACAAAGTATAGGACAAAATTTATTTCAATCAATTTTTTGCATTATTATTCTGGCTTCGCCTAATTTAAAATAAAAAGGAGTGTGACGTGCCGAGCACGTATCAGAAGTGAAACTTCTTTGGCAATATTCAAAGATAAAATCGTCGCCTTATTCCATGACGTGACGGTATTGCCATGACGCGACCTTGAAATTTTACTCTCAACGCGCCTAAAGAAGTTTCATTTCAAAATCATAGTGTTTGATTATTTTTAATATTTCTTACTTTTGTCTTTTTCAGAAGCAAAAGTTTAACAAAGGACAGAAGAAGAAGAAAGCTTTAAGTGAAATTTTAACGAAATAGTGATTGTCGTGCACATTTAAATAATGTGTATAAGTTATTTTTGAAAATAAACTTGTTATAAAAATTGAATATTTTATATTATCTATACTTAAGTGATCCATATATACAGTCATGAATTAATCATTAAACATTACTAATCGTTTCGTTAAATATTGTATTAAACAATATGGCTGGCTATCATTCAGACAGTTAATAAAAGGGCGCCGGTTAATAAGAGCCCAGACTATTAATCAAACGGTTCAATTCATTCAAATCGGGTAAGTAATTTTTACTATCTATGTAGGAGAGCGAAAATTATTTTCACACCCATAAGCTTAAGAATTATAATATCAAAGGCAAGGAAAGGATTAGCAAAAATAAAACATCACATCGTATTTGGTACAGTATTATTGTATAATTGTCATTACAAAAATGTCAATGTTAGCAAAAATAATCACAGTCTGACACTTCTATTCTAAAAATAATCTAGCTCATATTGAATTATATTCATTTAATTATTGCCCGTCTTTAAACCGAATTTTATTATATTTTATTACAAAAAATACAAAATATTACATCGAAAGATACATACGCAAATCCAATTATCAAGATATGTATTGCTGTTATCTAGATACAACCTTATACTATCGAATACTTAAACTATTTCACTTACTGTACACTTTAATTCTATCATATTATAATATTTTATACCATTGACATACGTCGGCCTATTTATTATCTATGGAACATAGTTCGATTGAAGATGGCGCGTGAATTTCAAAATTTTAGGTTATAATCGACGATTACATGAAAATTTTGTCGAAATACGTTCGAATTGTTCGTGACAACTATGGCACCATCTAAATCTATCTGGTAACTTCATCAGGTATCGTAAAAGACGCAACGAGAGTCCTCTACCGGGAAATAAAAGAAAAAAAAAACACCGTAAAAGCGCTGGACAAATCATTATTGCTAACATCCCTACAACCTTAATAAATATTCTACTATTTACACGTCGACTAACAGTCAATTTCGCTATTCTAGGGCCCGGGTCACGTGACCTAGACATGGGGCATGCGAGCTATAATCTATTTATGTGAAAATTCGGAATGTACAGAAATTAAAATTTGTGAAAACAATGCTATTTGAATTTTATATGATATTTTTAGTAGAAAGGTGTAGATAGGTTAAAAGCGGGCACGTTGAAATGTGGCTAATTAGCCAATTAATTGTCTCTTCGTTCATATATTGAATAGTGCTTTCTATACACGAACTCTTCTTTTTTATTGAATAGTGCTTTCTATATACGAACTTCTCATTATAATCATATGTGCGTTAGTGTACGTCGAAGATCGAATGTTTTAACCTATCTACACTTATTACAGAATTTTATAACATTTTCAACAAATAGTTGCAATAAATACGAGTAACGGTGACGTCACGGGGAGGTAACATTTTCAACAAGTTATGAGCGGACTATTGCAATAAATACATGTGATGACGTCACGCGAGCAGTGGGGGACGTCACTATCCTCTCTTGAATTTCAAAATAGTGATCGTAACAACAAGGAACAGCGCGATCCAAGACAACGTAGCAACAAAGCCCATATAAACAGCCGGGTCAGACAACGGCCAACCACGTGTTAGCACAGATCTTAAGGCTGAAGTTGCCAACGTGAGCGGTAAGCACAAGGCAATACCGCGTAATGCCCAAGGCATGCCCTCTATCGGCCAAATAACGCCAGATAATAATAGCGTGGGGTAAAACGAGCCCAGTGCGAGCTGGATCGCGTTGCGTTCCAGCTCGCACGCCGCGGATATGACGAAGCCGAAGCACATGCCGCATAGACCTGGAAAGATAAAGATTACGTCAGTATACAGTTTGGAAATTTTCAATGGGCCCTGGAGGGAAAGTACTTGAAATAGGATAGCAAATTTTGCAGAATGAAAACACTCCTTTATTTTTAAAAAGAAATAGAACTGCATTCAAAGATTTTCGAAAATTCATTTGCTTTGACCGGGAATTCAGCAACATTTGCTATCTCCAGTATTTCAAGTGTATTTCCACTATGTACAATGAATACAAGGTGAATACACACTATATAATATTATACAATTAATAATTATAAAAGGTATAACTTTTAATATTATAATGTATAATTAGTGTATCTATGATTTTGTGCATGGAAGTTGGTAACTAATATTGGAAAACTTAAACTAAAATATAATATAATGAATATTTGATATAATTACATAAAATAAATTTTTATAATGTGGGTCCAAATAAATATTTTTTCATTTTCATTTCAAAAAATAAACATGAACAAACCTTGCAACAGCGTCAAAGCGACGACATACGCAATATTCCCGTTACTCTTGACCCCAAAGACCAATATCATGAAGATCAGCACCAACGCAGTCTGACCACACATGACCACGAACTGAGTGACCACGTGAGAGAATAATATCTCTCCCGGGGAAACCCCGGCCACCCAGGAACGGTCTAATAGACCTTCTGTTCGTTCTACTATCAGCGCGGAGGAGGTTAACGCTACCGCTAAGAAGAATACGATCCTGGAAATAGAATAATATAAATATTAAAAAAAAGACGGGTTGCACTGGGGGAGTGCCGGCAGAAGTGAAAACTTGATTATTAACGTTGAGCATGTTTGATATTTTGGAATGGTATCCGTCTTACGCTTTTTCGATCAGGTCACGTGTCCTGACGCGAGTTTACAGGTAAATTAGCTTGGAGAAATTTTTACATATGTAGTGGTGTGTATATTACTCAGATCTTAGAGCGCGTTTCCACTATATCGCTCTGGCCTATACAAAAATGTTTCGATATCCTAACATTACTATTTAATTTTATACTTATTCCTAGCAACACTTTTGTTTTCAATAAAAACAAGTTTTTATTTGAAAGAAAATGGTTTTGACTTTATAAAAAAAAATATATCATTCAATTTCACGTCCTTGAGCAAACGACAAGGCGACTACCGTGAAACAATAAAATATCGTGTCCATAATAATTTGTTTCATAATTAATATTTGACCATAATAATTACGAAACAAAACAAATAAATAAATCGTCACTTGATAGTGGAAAGTGGAAACACGCACAAAACCAGAATAAACCAGTTTACGCTGTCCGCAGGTGCCACGTGCAGTCGTTTGGTACCGTGAACATAATGCACACATTTCATTCAAAAATTATAATTATTACGTATAGACCGGGAGATATTGACACAAAATTTCGAGTCATTTGTAACAGGATGGCGGTTCTACAGGGGTCTTAGTACGCAATGACAAAAAGAAATAGTTTGGAAAATCCAAAAGTGCACGCCTCGTAATTTTTTTTTAATAATTATTTATTAATTATTATTTTTGTTTATTTAATAACAATTAAACCACATCGAATCAGACCCTGAAAAATGAAAGGGTTCTATTCCTGAGCATACTCAAGCGTAAGAGAAAAAAAAAGACTCGATTAGTAAAGTATTTCGGTCGCTATCGTGTTAACAAGAAAATCCTCCGCACATACAGACACACGGACGTCCAAGACAGAACTTTTTTAAACTGTTTTTTAACTAGTTTAAATAACAAAAATGACATCAAAAATATCATGAACGTTAAAAATAGTGTTTTTTCTTAATATGTGTGTGTATGTATTATCTTACAAGTGCAATGTATGATACATAAAGACATTTTAAGTTTGAAAAATCAGATGTTTTGCGCGAAGTGACAGTAGTACCCACCTCAACGCTTCGCTTATGAGGCGTGCAAAACGATGGTGTGAACACTGGTACCGGCGGCTTAGTCGCGTAGGCGTTAGTCGAACTCGTCGGAAAAATAGCGAAAGTCAAACGATTTGTAACACAAAAATTTTAGAATTTACCAATAGCCCATAAAAAAGAAGTAGGCGGTAGTGTCATGCCATACTTTTCCGGTGTGACTTACAGCCCGCCATACCGACGCGAATGTGTTGATTAAAAAAAAAACAATTCAACCATTTGTACCAGGCTAACTTTTGCACAGGTAACCATCGTCGTGCAGCTATTTACGAAAATCGCCATGCCATACTTTTCGGACGATTCCAAATGGTCGCCATACCGCCGAAAATCTGCAAAAATTTTTTTTTTCGCCAAACTTTTTGTACCAGTATTGCATTTGGATTTTTGGAGAGTATTTGATAAAATGTGACCATTATTATATTTACCATACTTCTAGTAGGGGGAAAAAGTGCTGCCATACTTAAAAAATTAATTTAGTATTAATTTATATAAGTGAAGATTTCCACCACCTAGATCTTTGAAATTTTGTATTTATATTCGTTGAACCTCAAACTTACAGGAAAAATTAGTGCCATACTGTTACTAATCGTTCAAAATACGAATAAAATCTTACAATAAAAAAAAATCTTATACACATTCGCCACCTCCCACAGGTATAGCATTATCACACTTCTATTTATAATCATTCAGGAGTTGTTGAAAAAAAAATTTAGGGTGGTACAAATGGTTCGGCGAAAAAAAAAATTTGCAGATTTTCGGCGGTTTGGCGACCATTTGGAATCGTCCGAAAAGTATGGCATGGCGATTTTCGTAAATGGCTGCACGACGATGGTTACCTGTGCAAAAGTTAGCCTGGTACAAATGGTTGAATTGTTTTTTTTTAAATCAACACATTCGCGTCGGTATGGCGGGCTGTAAGTCACACCGGAAAAGTATGGCATGACACTACCGCCTACTTCTTTTTTATGGGCTATCGGTAAATTCTAAAATTTTTGTGTTACAAATTGTTTGACTTCGCTATTTTTCCGACGAGTTCGACTAACGCCTACGCGACTAAGCCGCCGGTACCAGCGTTCACACCATCGTTTTTCTTTTTGTCATTGCGTACTAAGACCCCTGTAGAACCGCCATCCTGTTACAAATGACTCGAAATTTTGTGTCAATATCTCCCGGTCTAGTTAATGTAAAAGTTATACGTATGTTAAATGTGCAAATATTAAAATAAAGTCTCATCTTTTTCAGAGGAGAAACACATATAGTTTAATTTAAAATCCCTTATATATATGTTATAGTCAAAGTCCGATACACAGTCTCTTCGCGGAAGGACTGGTTTATCCTAGGTTTGGCCAAAGCGATCAGGCAATCCCCGAAATACATTTCAATTTCGCCCTTTGCCTGAAGTATTTTTAGTCAAACCCAGGAGCTCCTAACTTTTCAGTCAAACGTCGAAAGTAAATTATTCTGTTTCGGTTTTGGCCTAGTCAATCCTAGAAGCGACTGCAATTCTCGGTCAAACGTTGATCTGAACATGTTTAAACAGGTTCATAATGTTCATAATTCAAAATTTGGTGGCCAAGGCTTTATAAAATGCCACTGCAATAAAAAATGCTCTTCAAAATTATGCAAATGTAAAAGGTCTAATGTATTGTGCAATTCTAAATGTCATAATGCCTCACCATGCCAGAATAAAGATTAATTTTTCATTTTAATTACCTAAGAAATTATTAAAACAATTAATATTAATGCCTCACCATGTCAGAAAAATGATTAATTTGTCACTTTAATTACCTAAGAAATTATTAAAACAATTAACATTAAAGTTAATGCCTCACCATGTCAGAAAAATGATTAATTTTTCATTTTAATTACTTAAGAAATTATTAAAACAATAAACATCAAAATTTTAAAAATGTTATTTTTTTATACTTAATCTTATACAAACTAACCTCCGTATATTCTAAAGTATTTATTTATTTATTTTATACTTTATTGCACATCGTACAAAAGGCGGGCCTAATGCCACACGGCATTCTCTCAAAGCATCTCAAATATAAAAGTGAAAATCACGTAAGGTGTCAGAACTGGCAGAGTTAAGCGGTTCTTAAGACTTGAAAGCTGCTGATAAAATGATAAAATGCTTCCAAATATACGAAGATAAGACACTTCATACCTATATCGGAGTTTGACTCGTCAAACCCCGATTTAATAAAATTGTGTTTTGACGTTTGCCTGACCAAATTAGTCTCTCCCAGGTTTGACGAAAATTGTTTAGTCAAAGGCCGAAAATTTACATTTGTTTGGGCTTTGACTTAGTCATTCAGTCTGACCTGAGGATTGACCAGTCCAACCTAGGAGCGCCGGAGCTTCGGAGTTTGCCTATAACATATATATAAAATAAAAACTAAAAATAAAATGTTGTTTTATTTTATTTGCTGACCATACACTACTACAAACGCAAAAATTTCTCCAAGCTAATTTACCTGTAACATTTTATACCCATTACAGAAAAAGTGCTCAACGCCGCTAAAGAAGTTTTCACTTCAAAAATTTCAAGTTCATTTATCCAATAATTAGGTAACTATTTTGTGGAAATATCTATCGAATTTTGTGTGTTTGAACGAATACTAGATCTAGATTACTCACAATTTTATAACAGTTAAAACTATCATAACATAAATTAAAAGTTATAAAAAATATGTACACTATCCTGTTTTTAGAAAAAAAAAAAAAAAAAAGAGTGTCCATATGGAAATATTATGTATGTAGTGGAAAATAGTATGGTAATTTATTAGTAAAAAATATTTTTTTTCACTCATGACTCAATTATATAGGTATTTAAAGATAACATCAAAATTTAAACTTTACTTAAAGATACAAAACCCTTTAATCGTATTAAATATGTTAATAATAATAATTTTCAAAAAAAAAACATATCTTACGTAAGAATAACACCAGGCGCGACGAAATCAGTGAAGGACGGATTATTGTCTCCATAGATCGGGTCCTTGAAGTCTATGGGAATGTCTCCCACTTTCGGGTTGTAGTTACATGTCGATAGTAAACCCTGGAAAAACATTTTTTATTAAATTTTGTAATAATGATAAAGATCTAGAAATTAAACATTTTTTCGTTTCGTTTCGAAACGTCGGGAAAATAATATAATGAATAAATCGCGTTTAAAATCCGTTAAAAAATCTTTAATTTCTAAATGTATAACACTCGCGTAAAATCAAACACTAGAAAATACAATGATAAAGATATTAAGTAGTTTCCTGGTCGAATTTAAGTCATAGTGGTCTTTTGGTACTCAATTACGTTTAAAAAGAGCGTGTGTGCCGAGCACACGTGTCAGAAGTGAAACTTCTTTACAAGATTCAAAGATACCAAAATCGTCGCCTTACTCCATGACGTGACGGTATTGCCATGATGCGACCTTGTAATTTTAGTCTCAACGCGCCCAAAAAAAAAAAAGAAAAAGATATTTTTTCCAAAAAAGTTTCACCTAGAAAAAATATTTATTTATTTTAATTCAATAGTTCCTAAAAATAACTTACCTTAGCGAAGTCCCTGTAAGAAAACTGTATATCTCTACTGAGCATGAGACCAATTTGTTGGTTGGACATGTCGAGCCATACTTCGATCTCTGAAGACATTATTGTTTCATTGTCTGCTGTGTCACCTGCAATTAAATAACAATATTATAATATATTGTTTAATATAATATTTCGGTTATGGCATTCGAATGCTTTTTTATAGATATAAATTTTTAAAGAATACAAAAAATTCGATCACAAGGCGGGACACGAACCCGCGTCCTATCCGAAAATTACTTATGATCGGAAAATTCGATCCCGCCTCGATCGAATTATGTAAATTTTATAAAGTTGTACTGTATTCTGGTTTTAAAATTAACTGTATACAAAAATATTTAATAGGTATTTTGTACTACTATTGCTAATTTGCTACGAATTATATTGAAAAACATTTGTTTCTATCAATAACAACGTTTTAATATCTGAACACCATATTTGAATTTTCAACGTAAAAAAGTTCATTTTATTACATAAAGTCAATTTACTTTACAGAAAATCATAAAAATTCAATGATTTTTTAGTTTCTGATAAATAACATTATTTTTTTAACAATAAACAGCGCTTCAAAATTAAGTTGCTATGCATTGAAATTATACCAATTCCTTACCCACCGCATTTTTGGCCTACGAAGTTTCTACTAAAATTGCTTAATTTTGAATCTAGTTAAATATTTATTTATTGTACAGAACAATGTAGGAAATCTAGTACAATTTAATAAGGTACAAAAATTTTGCACTATAGGCGGCCTTATTGCTACACAGCAATCTCTGCCAGGCAACCTGGTAGGAAAGGAAATGTGAGAAGAATAAGGAACTAAAAAAAAACTTACCCAAAGCCAATCTAGCAACAAGCGAATCCGTATAATTCTCGTTAAAATAAATAACTCCCCACGCTTCGCCCTGTCTCACGGCTTGTTTCGCGTCTTCCAAATTTGCGAAATAATTCTTTATAATGGAGCCATTTTTTAGATTATCCAAATATCTACAGGACAGGTTCTTCATGGAACAAGAGGAATTGTACGGACAATAACCGTCGAAGACATTTACGTCGTGGTTTACTATCGCCTGAAAATAAATAATATTATTATTAGATAAGTTGCTTATAATCTTTGTTAAACTTAAATTGATGCGGAATATTTTTTTTTCAGGAAAAAACACCTGTAAAACTATATGATATAAAAAAGCATTAAAGTTCACTTCGGTTTGAAGAACAAACATAAATAATGTATAGATATAATGCTCAAAATCCGTAAATTAGTTTTCCAAAAATGCGCTGGGCATTTAAAATTATCACATATAAATAAAATACTAACAGACCAATATATGCAATAAATATTACAAATTAAATGGTATAATTAATGGTAACTGGTGCTAATGGTAACGGTTTACGAATGGATGAATGCAAAATTGAAAGCTCTGCATCAAAAAAATACAATAAGACAAAAGCACTTAATTCAGTTATTCTGCATTTACTAAAAAACAAAATCTCACCAATTTCAATCCACTAGGATCTCTTCCAATCGCCAGACAGAACAGTATAACTTGCATCACGGGTAAAGCGAAGATAAACAACATGACGCCGATGTTCCGCCACATTCGGAGGAAATTCTTTTGGATTAGAGCTTTTATTTTGCCGCGGGATGTGAACTGGAAATAATATTAATTTAAATTAATTAATATAAGATGTTTGTATTTAAGCTATGTGTAATTTGTAGAATTTTTATTTATTCATCGAAAATCGAAAAGAAAAGCTATGTAGGTATGTATATTAACACAAATGGTAATCGTATCGCTCGTATTAATTTTTAAAATCTTAAATTTAGCTCACCACTATCCCTAAAAGCTATATTAATTAATCATTAGATTGAAGTTGAAACAAATCAAATTGAATAAAACAAAAACATCATAAAACAAATACATTCTTATTTTGCTATGAAAAAAACTATCGCGTTATTTTTCATGAACTATTTTTAATTAAAATGTGTCTGATGAAATATTTTCCCAATCTACAGTCCATATTGGCTTAATTAAAAGTAAAAGTAATAAAAATGTACTCACATTAAATCTACCGCTGCAATCAGTGCACTCTGTAGCAACTTCCGACATTTTACCCGGGAGCTGTAAGATTACATAAAAATATTTCAATAAAAAAATTGGTTATCTGTAAAGTCGGTTTACTGATGATAGTTGAACGTGACAACGTCCGATTGTGCTTCAAGCCTTACACGGAACGCCTCAGAGCGAGGTAACGCCGCATGAGTCATATTTTTTCGTGCGTGCAGGCGGCTATCGAATTATAAGACGTTGTCACGTCAAAAAGTGTACTAAATTTTCTTCAAAATTATCATCATTCGAACTCAATAAATTACTATGATGCATTGTAGAGTTGATACATGAAAACAATTTCCTAAACATGTATATTCAATATTCATGTAGATATTTTTTTTCAAACCAGAAATATTCTAAATAATTCATATACAAAAACGTGATTAAAAAACAAACATTACTTTTTAAGTTAAGAAAATATTGATTTAGTTTTACATACAGTGCATTTACATCAAACGAACATAGAGCTAGAGCTAGAGCAAGAGCATTATTTCATGATCATTCAGTGTAAACGAAAACTCGTATTCAGTGTTGTTCAGTATTAGAACATTGCATAGAATCTTTTCGAACGCGCTAAGAACAACGAAAGAATGCTCTACGCTAATATAATTTTCCATAGTGGAGTTACTCAAACTCAAACATTTATTTATTCAATTAGACTTCTTTTAGAAGCACTTTCGAATCGTCATTACATATTTTTAACATTTACCACTGATTTAGAATGAGCATTCGCTCGTTTGATGTAAATGCACTGTACCGTGTTCCTTTGCGATTACTAAAAATTAGTATTTTCTTATGTTTGATTTTACGCGAGTATTATACATTTAGAAATTAAAGACTTTTTAACAGATTTTAAACCCGTGACCACGCTCGCTGTAAAGTGTTCGAAACGTCGGGAAAATAATAGAATGAATAAATCGCGTTTAAAATCCGTTAAAAAGTCTTTAATTTCTAAATACTAAAAATTAACATAATTTCACAATAAAATATACAAACTAACTAAATAATTATTAAAATAAACTCACATCGCCATTAGAACCAACTCCATTATCCACAATCAGCACCTCCTTGCTCTGATGGAAATTCAGACCAATAACCTGACCATCTTCATTAGCGTAGGGCGCCTCTTCACGTTTGGACATTTTGTTGAGCCCTAGGGCTCCGCCGGACACGTTTAGTTCTACTACCTGGTTGCCTTGACCTGAAATTAATAAAATTTGATTTATTAAAAATAAAAGGCCGTGTGGCACTCGGGGACTGCCGCGGTAAAGCTATTGCATGCCTTCAAGCCACACCTCGGCCGTGCCCGTCGGAGTGGGGAGCGTGAGGTTTTTCGTTACGGAATTTCTCGATTCGGTCCCCGCGCTCAAGGCCCGCGATAGAAGCTATGCAATAGCTTAAAAATAAGATAAATAAATGGAATATTTAAGAAAAACGTTGCAGTAATCAGTACGTGTTCTATACACCTAATAAAAATGAATCGCTTAATGTGTAAGCGCAAAACTTGAGAACGGCTAAACCGATTTCGTTAATTCTTTTTTTATAATATTCCTTGAAGTAGTTCTTATGAAGAGAAAACGTAAACATGTACTACGGGCGAAGCCGGGTCGAACCGCTTGTAAAGAATAAATAAATAGAGTGCATTACTTTCTCTACTACACTACCTTTTATTTTAATTTGTTTTAGTTGTCCGGAAAATTTTACGATTTTCCTTGTATTTTTAGGCCTCGTCGATTTTTATGATAAGGAAAAACAACAATAGATTTGGACCACTTTAATATAACGATTATTAGAACCATCCATAAACATCTTGCAATTAATTTCGATTCTATGAATTCAAGTTTACGGATGTCATATAAAAACCAGTTACACTTAATTATCTATTGTTTATTTTTATTGAATTATTACTTTAGCTGTGTCACAGAATAATAACTTGTAGTAGCTTAAGGTTGTGTCTAAATGTTAAAAATATGCTATGACGATTCAAAAGTGCTTCTAGAATCTAGAAGGTTTTATTTTGAGTTCTTATAGCCTTCCTCGATAAATGGACTATCTAACAGTGAAATATTTTTTCAAATCGGACCCGTGGTTCCCGAGATTATCGCGTTCAAACAAACAAACTCTTCAGCTTTATAATATTAAGTATAGTTTCAACAATGAAAGGGCTATAGTACTTTGAAATGCTCGTCCCTTATAACAGGAAGGTATCAACAATGACTAATGTTTCTTAGATCGCGTGTTCGTTACAAGGTTGTTAGATGATCTTGGACACTTTGACGATATATTTAAATCTCTATATAAATGTTTGGATTTTAAGTGTTACTGGTAAAAACATGTTTATCAAATAAACATATACATAAAATTATGAACCTTAATTGGACAATATTAGTTTCTCTCAAACTCAAACATTTATTTATTCAATTAGACTTCTTCTAGAAGCACTTTTGAATCGTCATAACATATTGTAACATTTTAACAAGTCACAGTAAAACAATATTCAGAAGTTTTAGGAATTAAAAAAATAATAATTACGATCTATTATGAATAGATCGAAATTATGTATAACACTTAAAATTTGGCACGCAAAAAATACATCCGATTTGTGTATAAAATCGATATGGAAAGTGATATTCAATTTCTTTTATAAATGGCGTCCAATAGAAAGTTCTAGCCATTTCTATTTTGTCGTTCGTTCGATATTTTTCACGGGGAATCAAGTTAATGGTTCGGAATCATCACGGAAACGTGTAGTTATGTAACCTTATGTAACAGATCTCGCAAGACACGCTAGATAGAAATGGTTTCATTTAAATTTATTTTTGAATATAATGAATATGAAATCGTGTAGCATTGTGAGGAATAAAGATAATTATTTGTAGTTTAAACGTCGCAGATTGTTGTATATCTATTAGAAATAATAATAAAAAAATAGGTTAGTAAGTACCTAAATGTTTGTGAATGGGCTATCTAACACTGAAAGAATTTTTCAAATCGGACCAGTAGTTCCTGAGATTAGCGCGTTCAAACAAACAAAGTGTTCAGCTTTATAATATTAGTATAGATAATACTAGTATACAATACCTTGTTTCCTTGAAAGCTTGAGGAAGACGTCTTCTAAAGATATACAGTTGTACATAGTGAGCAAGGCTTGAGGTGGATCTTCTGCTAACAGTCGGCCACTACGCATCAAACCAATCTGAAATTCATTTATGGAATATTAAAACTTATTTTGTGTAACTTAAGGACCTGTTTTGAATGACATAGCTGTTAAATATGGTACGATTACTGTACTGGTTGTATTTATTTTATTTATATGCACTAAAAATGTGTAAACTTATTTTATGTGACTGATGCGAGAAAATAAACTCTTTTTTTATTTTTATTATATTCTATACATTAAATAATAGTTGTCTGTAAAATCGTACAAAAATCATAGCTAATAAGAACTCTTATAAACAAATTTATAGTTAGAGTCAATTGTACAGTGGTTGACGCGTGAGCGTAGGTAACACCGAGCCCGAGGGGTCCTGGGTTCGATTCCCGGTGGAGACAAAGAAAAAAAAATGTCTGGGTCTGGCAGGACACAGAAGGCTGATCACCTACTTGTCCCTAAAGAAAATCGATCAGTGACTTACGCCAGTACTCAGACTTACCCCACTATGGGACATGGGACTACACTATTTTTCACTATTTGAGATATTGTATGTGATAAAAGGTCTCATAGCACTCCGTGTTTTTTCATCCATAATTATTAAATGTTATTCAAATAAAATAAGCTTCGGCCTTCTCATTAGAGAATAAAAAATTAATTTGCTATGCGAGTTATACTTGTTTTTAATTATTTGTTTAGTATTTAATTACATATTAAAACGTCACGTCGAGTTGACGATAGAGATAAAAACTACCTAATTTTAATAAATAGTTTTACGTAAGTGTTTAGGCTTGATTTAATAATGATTTATGATAATAAAAATGTAAATTTTGCGCGTAAAAAATTTATATTATTTACCATCTGTCCTATACCTTCATAATGCTTTAATTAATGATCTCTATATGTATATAATAAACGTTTTGTATGACCTCTAACTTTTATAATCATTTTCCTCCTAATTGACATTGCTTGGTACTTTAGTAAATACATTTAATTACTGGCTTGTACTATGCACAGATAATTAGATATTAAACTATATAAAAATATAAGTTTAACTCGTTTATTTAGTAATAAAAATATAAGTTACTGAATCGAAAAATGTACTGAAATTATCATCTCTATCATCATATAAATCTTGTCCTAAAATGATTTTTCTAGAACTTTTAACATGTTTTTTTTTATTATTCTAGCATCACCAACCATCCAAAATGTAGTAATTTTCTATAATAAAGATCTAGTTAGTCTAACAAACGATTTAAACCAAAAGATACAACGAAGATACACTATGATATCAAGAGACGTGTTTACACCAAAAACGTGACATCAAACGAACAGACAATCGACGATCGTCACGTTGTTATACCGCATTCCAAATTTAATCATTTATTTTATTAATTATTATCAATGGAGATCTTTTAAAAATATTATAACCGGTTTATATTTACGCTTATTACGTAGGCTATATGGCTCTATGTTTTTCTTTCTGTTGATAGAGGAACTTTTCGATATTCAAGATATTAATAAGGTGATTTGATGCATAAAAAAACTGTTCATATTTTTGTTGTAAACACCAAATTATTAAGAATGGATGCTCTTTATTATCCCGTAAAATCGTGTGATCTAAACCAACTGAACTATACTTTACGTATTCTACACCTAAAAATAACACAAGAATACTAGACTGATCAGTAACATTTCTTATTATTATAAATGTCAGCGTTGAACCTTTTCTGTAATAATTTTAATATTTCTATCACCAAATTTTTACCAAGAAATAAAACTACGTAACAACTAATCTACGTATTATAAGCGTACACTTACACAATGCGCCTGGCGGGCCTCTTCAATATAATGTGTGGTGATGATCACAGTCTTATCACCAGAGCTGGTGATGCGCACCAGATGTGTCCAGATGGACTGTCGCAGCAGTGGGTCCACGCCCACGGTTGGCTCATCAAGGATGAGCAGCTCAGGGTCGTGCATGAGAGCCACTGCGAAGGAGACACGACGCTGTTGGCCACCACTGTTGGAAAGTTAGTAAATATTATTTTCAATGTTTTATTTGTATTTTGTATAATTATTCACATTCAAAATCAAATTCAAAATTCAAATTCAAATCATTTATTTATTAGAATTGTGGTAATACAAAAAATCACATGATTTAATTAAATTAATAAAATAGTCCACACAATTCGCCAAACAATTGGCATATCTTGGCATATTAGGTATATATTCTTTAAAAAGATCTTCTTGTTAGCATTTTAATTGTATGCATGAATGAAAAGGGCACAAGTGTGGGCTTCTATCTAGCTAAAACAATAATCTTTTGTTAAAGGCACTTTCACAAACGTAGTTTTGAATAACAAATGTATAATTTAGTTTGTATAGGTTTCGTATAGATTCACAAATCATTGCATTATTTTATTCTATACTATAATTAAACTTTCGAATCTTTTTATTCTATAGATGATTTTAAAATATAATGATCATGCTGTATTTAAAATCTTTTGTTATTACGTGGACGTTACAATGCAAAAATGGTCTATTGTATATTCGCAATTAAAAAATATTGCTTCTCTTTGATGATTCTTAAAAATTGTATTAAATGCAAACAAAAAGACTTTTAGAAATGATCGAGATAAAGTAGAACATTTTGAGGAGTCCCTAGCAACACTGTATGCATAATTGAAAACGCATATTGACGAATTTATTCTACTAACTATGCCCCGCGGTTCCACCCGCATTGCTCCGCTCCTGTTGGTATTAGTGTGATGATATATAGCTTATATTCTTCCGCGATAAATGGGCTATCTAACACCGAAATAATTTTTTAAATCGGTGCAGTAGTACCTGAGATAAGCGCGTTCAAACAAACAAACTCTTCAGCTTTCTATCAAGTATAGATTTCGAACATTTAAACCAAGTTACAAGCAATTTTTGATCAACAGTTGCTCAACAAATATTTATCAAGTCATCAAATTTTAAATGCATGTAATGTACACCAATTCAAAGATACATCTATCTCACTTGGTCTACATAATACGCGAAAGTGAGTTATCTAATTATTACATCACTACTTAGACACACTTTTTATCGAAAGTTCATAATAATCTGTACTGACTAATTACATTCATAAAGTTGCCTATTCACTACTTTTATTTGACACATTTAATTACTTTACATATGAAATACTAGCTTTCCACCCGCGGCATCGCCCGCGCAGTCAAAGAAAAACCCGCATAGTTCCCGTTCCCGTGGGATTTCCGGGATAAAACTTATCCTATGTCCTTTCTCGGGTATCAAAATATCTCTATACCAAATTTCATGAAAATTGGTTCAGTAGTTTAGGCGTGATTGAGTAACAGACAGACAGACAGACAGAGTTACTTTCGCATTTATAATATTAGTATGGATGCAATGTTATTTTAAATGTAGAGCCATATTATAAAAATCTTATATATAAAAATGAATCGCAAAATGTGTTGGTAAGCGCATAACTCGAAAACGGCTGAACCGATTTCGATAATTCTTTTTTTATTATATTCCTGGAAGTACGAGGATGGTTTTTATGTAGAGAAAACGTAAACATGTACCACGGGCGAAGCCGGGGCGGACCGCTAGTTTATCATAAAGTTATCATTATAAAATGATTCTGTATCGTTTCGTAATAAATTATAAAATTATACAAATATGACATAAAAACATTAACAAAGAACGTAATTATGGGTAATCAAGTTGTTTATTTCCAAAGTGTCGTATACAGCTTAATACACGATGGTTTTCTTCATTCAAAGTAATGAACTAAAATGATAGACCGTCACGCAAGCCTAGGCATTATATCTCCACATTTCCTTAATTCGATTGAGGACATCTGTGGAATTTTATAGGCGTATTAAGGAGAAAGTTACCATTTCTTAGTTATGTGGTTATATAGTATATTTTGTATCTGTGCTATGTAAGTCATATAAGTAGGGCTATAGTAACTACATCAACGAACGCAGGAGCATTAAGACTACTGGTCTGATTTTTAATAATATTTTGACTAGGCACTCAAAAATGTTAAGGACCGTTTTTTATCATATAACATGAATGTAACTGGTTTCAGTAACCTATAGCTATAGCAGGTTATAACCTTTTTTAATGGCAAATTTCAACCAAATTGTTATTTTAGTGAAAGAGCTAAAGTTATGTTAATATATTATTGTCATAGCAAAAAACATATTGAAACGATTATAATAGGTACATTTAAATTATCAATTAACTCAAATACAATGAAACGGTTAACATCAAAAGCCGAATGAACTAAATTAATTATCTATCAATTAGGCAAATTACTGTATAATAGTAGAACTAAACGATTCGTTACGTGCTAACAAACACATTTGGAACAACAGTAGGTAACAATAATGACATATTATTGTACGTGACAATAGTCACTCCTAAGGTCTAATTCACACGAGAGCTTTTTTAACGTCCGTTAAAAAAGCGTCCAAATAGAACAAATGCATTCCCAAGTATATGTTCACACGTCAGCGCTTTTAAAGCGCGACGCTTTTTTATCGCGCAGTGTTGTATTTTCAACGCTCGGCGTTAATGGCTAGGCTGAGCAACGTACGCGGACTGCTCGAGCGGTCGGTCGTTGACTGCTCGAGCTGTCGCTACTAACCGAGAAGTTGACGGCTTGAAGCGGTCGCGTCGGCTCGAGCAGTCCGTGTACGGCAGTGAATGAATGTCCATAGTTCACCGCGCGGTCGCGGCTTCAAGCCGTCGGTCTCCACTGCTTGAAGCGGTCCGTGTATGGCCGCCCTAACGTGACGTTGTTACAAGCATGACGGTTTTGGTAATAAGCGTGACGCATTTGGTAATAAGTGTGACGAAGTGCCTTTGTAATGAATTAGATGGCGCTTAACTTAAACATGTAATTATGTATGTTTGTAATTAATTAGGCGGTTACAGTTCGGTTCTTTTGGAGAGAAACTTTTGAATGGGCTATGTTAATTGGGCATTATTTCTGCTACAAACAATTAAAAATATGAAATATTTGTTTGTACTTCGATTTAATTTTGTAAATAGGTAAAGCATTAAATGATGAGGCAATAAATCAGCTATTTAACACATTGATTTAATACGGATTATGTACCAATTCAGAATAATTATTCAACATCGTATGTAGAGCAAATCAATTCAGTAGATTTTGCGTGAACAAACAAACAACGAATTGATTCATACAACTTTCATATTTCTAAGATAAGTTAAGAAGTACTTTACCAATTTGAATATAATTACAACATCTAGTTATATTATCTGTGCTATTACATAGTTTAAACTTTAAACAAAAGGAAAGTTGGCTTGCAGAAATCTAGTTATACACAAATATTTGCCCACATTGGCCAATCTTGGGCCAATGTTATGTATCTGCACAGACTCACAGTATATATTACCGTCGTGAAACAAGCAATTTAAATGTTCGTAATAAGATTACATAAGAAATCTTACATTCACTGAGGTTAACGGATGTGAATGATATGTAGGACAAGAATTAATACTCCATATATGAAATCTGGTTGTTATTTAGATGTAATAAAGGTTAACTCCTAAATGAATAGGTATATATGTAACCAATTAAGCATCAGTAGGACCACAGATAATAAAATACTATGATTAGGACTAAATCTTCTTTTTATTTATTTGAAAGTTTATTCCACCTTGCTAATGTAAATATGAAAAATAGTTATCTATCTTTCTTTTTTTGCTATTGTATCGAAAAATATCACTTTCATAAATCGCGTTCAACTTATAGTCGTAGGTTTATACCGTATACGAATGTATGAATTACCTATTCCATAATAGATAGCTTTTTCATATTATTGTTTTGAGAGAATATTGTTTTACAATCATAAAATAACAACATATTTTTTTTAAATATAAAACTTATTTAGCTTTATAAAATATTTTACACATCCTACAATTACTTCCTTGTTTTTTATTTCATTATTTAACAAATTTATTCGTAAAATTTCCGGATAGTAAAACTGTGACGTAGTTAAATAAATAATACTAAAATAAGTAATAAATGATTTTGAATACAATGTGTATTTATAGTCTCAGAAAACCTGTGACTTATAATTTTTAAATGCTCGAGAGACACAGACAGATAAAGACTTAGCGTATCACGTATGATTTAATTAAAATTAGTTTGTTAATTTTAGGTGTATTTCATATTTATCCTTGATTTGATAATCCTTATGACCTAACGCCAAGAGAAAAACAGACATTAAAATATTCGACCTTCGTTATAGTTAAATCGTAATTCATAAGTAATATAATCAAAAAAGTGTATATTATCTATTCAAACTTAACCAGCTTCTGTTTATTTATTGTATGAACATTACTAAAAAAGGTATACTTAATTTCTCTTAGTTTCGTAAAATATATAAAATGTTAGTGAAATATTTTTTTGCTAAATATCTATTTGAACCTTTCAATTTTACTCACGGTTTTATAATCCTCGACGATTTAAATTTTATTTTATTTTGACTGTAAAAATCTTTTGTTACTTATATTGTATTCTTTGCAGTTAATAAACCATTAAATATTCATAATAATATGAATAATCAACATCGTCTCATGCATTGCATGTTATTAATAGAAAATAGAAAAAAAAACGCGCTAAAAAATTGCCTAACGTATTTTTTAATCTGTATGTACTCTGACTTCCCGCCAAATTCATACAGAAAAAATATGTATAAGTAGGTATGCAATTTTAATACCTATCGATAAAAAATATATTTACTACGAAATATAAAAACAAAACTTGCTTATCTTTTAAGATTAAATATCGAATTAATCCTAAAAAATGCATTTAATTTCTAAAAAACCTACAGTAGGTAGTGTGAATTGGTAATAATAAAACGGGTGCGAACAAAAATTTGAGAATTGACGTAAACAAATAATAATATATCCATACAAGCGACCAACACATAAAGCGGAAAAATATATAGTATATCGTAGTTTTTATTAGACTTAGGTACCTACGTGTGATGTCAATATGCTAACTTATATACAAATACAATGTGTACTTAAGCTGGGCATTATTTAGTTATGTCTGCTTGTATAGCTTCAAAATGTTTAAAAATATAGATAAAAATGGCGGGAAGTGAATTTCATTATCTGTGAACATTGTTTTTTTTTCACTGCCAACTTCTTGCCATACGAAAAAAAAACATTGTTTTTTTAGACGTGTACGAAAGTGCAGGCAAAGAACCCACAGAACCAAATGTCACGTGATTGTTAATAAATGTCATTGATTAAAGTTTTATGCTGTGGTTTTATGAGGAAGTGCGTCCTCTTAATTGTCTTGTAATGATTGATTGAATGAAGAATAATTCAGAGCAATATATAAAAATGATATACAAGAAATAAGAATTATCTTCGCGGTCAGAATGCAGTTTACTTTTAAATTCTTATTAAGGTCTAAGTTAGTAAGGTACAAATTATTCTCAATTATCGTAATCGATTCACTCTTTATCAAGTTTGATGTAAGGTCAAAATTGTCTTGAATAAAATAAACATTTTCATAAAAATTTTTACGTTACAATACTCTGTTTGGAAATCTATTAGAATAACGTTAATTTGTGACGGAAAAAATATTATTTGCAATATATTATATTGTTATAAATTAAAATACAAGTTCAATATTAAAAATGCTAGATTCTTATTCATAAAGATTTTTCACAGTATCAGTTTTTTCTTTAATATTTGTAAAACTTAAACGATAATATATTTATAATAACTATCGTTATTCAGAAATAAGTGTTCGTATTATATATTAAATATTTATATAAATTGTCCTATAATTATACCGCTAATTATTACTATTTTAATGGGCAAATTATCCGAGGCATTTCAAAGACACACAGTCCAAGGTGAACATAAAAGCACAGGATAATAGCAAGGTATACGCTATGCATATTTATAACTTAATAAGTACACAATAAATATTACATAACTTTGAACATATTTACGTAAACATGCTTACGATGTACGAACACCTAAATCATTAACAAGGACGGATGGACGGTACTTTGTTTTCGTTAAATGAGTGTTTTTCGCAAAATGCCAATTTAATATTATTTTATGCAGCAATAATAAATAAATAGGAAATCTTGCTATCAAATGTTATTACAATTTAGCCATCTGTTTGGTATGTACATGTCGGTTTTAGGAATTGAACTGCTCTAAACGGATTTATAGGTATCAAATTTTACTTAACTGTTGTTCCAGCTTGTATTCATACTTATTCTCCTATAAAGATACTTTTATAAAAGTAGGATATGCTCTATAGATAGCTTTCTAAACAGCTACGAAAACCTTACTCAGTACAGTCATGATTGACGAACATTATCTTACACCAACAGAAGGCCGGTTGTCTGGAAGAAATCGCTATTTAGTGATAAGGCCGCCGTTTGTTACAATTGATCCCAGATTAAGTCTCAATTTGTAATTAATTCAGAGCAATAAAGTATTTATTAATAAATAAATGAATAAAATAAGGTCTAGTAGCAAAAAAAGTAAAAACTAACCTCAAATTCTTCACCATACGGTTTTCGCTGGGTAGATCCAGGAAGTCGAGGAGGAACCGCAGCCGCTCCCCAATCTCCCTGGTCTCCATACCGAAGATCCAGCCGAAGTACATCATTGTTTCTTTTATTGTGAACTCGCCGTATAGCGCAATTTCTTGAGGCATGTAGCCCACGCGTTTGCCGGGTACTCCAGAACCTGTGATCAGATTAGTATAATTTGGTTAGCTCATTTATAGGAGAAGTGATGCTTAAAGCGTGACGTCAGAAGGGAAGGATATTACAATTATACATGTGGTGTCCCACTATCAGTATACTAAGCGCGAAGGGACTTGTAGTTTTGCATACACTGATCACGTAAAAAATACTTAAACAACAAAATTACTTACGTCAAAATTTTTTTGCTAAATTTTTCCTGAAAATTCATGTTTTCTGCTCTATAGCTTCGCGCAGCCGGCATATACCGCGTGAGCATTTTGTCTATGAAAAAATAATTTTAAACGATAGCTCACGTGCTGGTGGCAAAGTTGGGCGGGTTGCTTGTTATGGGTGTACACATAGAGTTTTAAGAATTCATCTTTTTGAAAAAAAAATGGGTCTGGAATTTTATAAGTATCTTTTACGTGCTCAGCGTATGCAAAACTATAACCTACTTTGAGCTTAGTATACCAACAGTGGGACACCCTGTAAAGGGCAAGAAAAGGAGACATAAAAAATAGAGTCTAAGTTTAGCTAGGAATTTACTTCGTGATGCTTAAGTAAATGCGTTACATCAGAGAGAAATTAATATTATAGGAAAAAATAGAGTTTAAATGTAGAGTTTTAAAAAGGCAATAAAAATGTGGTCATTATATTTAGTGGGCATCTAAAAATGTCTAAACTGTAGCTGTAGACGATTCAAAATTACAGTCTTTAGTTTTTCAGATGAGAATAATGTAAGCAACTATATATGTACATACTAGGCATTAGCAGTCATAAATACCTAAGTTCTTAGTAATTGTACGTTATAAAAATTTAAGCGTTGTTATATCAATTCATTAATTAAAAGATGGCCTTTCAATAAAACATTATAATATAGTTAATATTATACATATAGGAGGTATATTTGGGCAGACATAGGTAGTGTGACTTAAATTGCATGCTAATTGTCATAGAGCTGACAATGAAGTGTCTAAAAATAGGATAATAAGTGTATTGTTTTTATTAAATGTATACATTTTTATCAAATACACATTTAAATTATCCATAATCACTTTATAATGTGATAAATTGTAGTCTAGACAGCTCAAATAAGCTACTTACTTCTAAAAATTAAAATTCAAATGAAGATAACTAGATATATAAATCAGCTGTTGTCTTTCAAAGAAAATAAATTCAAGGGAGAGAAATAAGAAAAAACAATAATAAATACGTTATTTGATGGAGGTCCTATCCTTATCCTTTCTTACTAATACATATAACAAACGTAAACGCATGTAAAAATGCATGACTAGTCGGTTGTTTGTTACTTTTTCACTGAAAAACAGCTCAATGGATCCGCATAAAATTCGTTATAGATAATTGTCTCGATTTGCACATTTGTCGCGTAAGAACCACAGGGAAGTTCTTTGGTATATTGTTTAGATATAAGTTACATATTATGTAAAATTTGTAATATTGACATGATTTTAAAAGAGCAACGATGGAGTTTCTTGCCGGTTCTTCTCCATAGATACTGCTTTCTGAATCGGTGGTAAATGATAAAATATGTAATGACGATTCGAAAGTGCGTTTGTTTTGTTTTAACAGCAGTATCTATAGCTCACCTCTGGTCCCCGGTTTTCCTCCCAACACCCAAATGTCCCCACTGTTAAGTTTCCGCCGTCCCACGATACAGGAGAGAAGTGTAGTTTTGCCACAACCAGATGCCCCCAATAGGCCATAGCTGTAAATAATTTATAAAGTTAAAAAAGAGCATGCGTGTCAAAAGTGAAAGGAGAATGGGCATTTTACTATGGAAGTTGGGCCTGAACCCTTGAGTTGGACCAATACACATGAGATATTGTTTTTATAATAGATCATAACACATACATAACGGGAAAAATATATATTAAAAAATAATCAACCGGGTTTTTGTACAGTCACATCAAGTTTTATTTCTTTGTGTATAATATTTTTTGCAATAAATAACTGTTATAAGACAATGACAATATCTTTATGTTACTCCAATTCACTTTCACTTACAAATAGTTACGTACTAATCATAAGCCTTCTAATAAACGAAATACACTAATATTATGTTTTGTAACAGGTACATAAACCGTGTTTATTCACTTTATTATAATTCAACGTAGTTAGACGTTTTTTGTGGTTAAACTTAAACACTCCAGTGACATTTTGATTCATATTTACTTCACTCGAATTGAAAACCGTTATTGTGCGAAAAATAATAGCCAAATAAATAAAACTTTTTGCCTTGACTGTACAAGAACCCGGTTGATTTATTTTTTTATTTTATTTATTTCGTAAGGTATGTGTAATGATCTATCACAACAACAATATTTCGTGTGTATTGGTCCTAGCCCAAGTTTCAGGCCCAATTTGCCCATTCTCCTTTCTTTGGCAAAATTCAAAGATACAAAATTGCCTTACAGCATGACGTGACGGTATTGCCATGACGCGACCTTGAAATTTTACTCTCAACGTGCGTAAAGATGATAACTTCAAAAACTAAAAAAAAAACACGCTCAATCTTATGAAATTATTGTATTGTAACCAATCCTTGATAAGTGCAAAAAGTTTGAATTTAATCTGTCCATTTTAGTACGAGATCCGAATTATGATCGATCTTCACCTACCTATCTGATAACTATTTGTCACGCTCCGCCCCGGCTTCACCCGTGATACATGTTTACATTTTCTCTCCTTAAGAACCATCCTCGTACTTCAAGGAATATAATAAAAAAAGAATTAACGAAATCGGTTCAGCCGTTCTCAAGTTATGCGCTTACCAACACATTTTGGGATTCATTTTTATATTATAGAAGATAATATAGAAGATAATAAACTAAATATTTTTAGGGATATTCAACGGGATACTTCACAAATCTATATTTCACGCTTGAAACCGTGGCCATAATATTTAAGTATAATAATATGCGCTGTCGAAATATCCTTTCTGGCGTAACCACAAGTAGACCGTAGAAATTTGTATTACCAAGGTAATGCTATTATGTTTATTTGTATGGAAACATATTTAGATTATTAAATCAAGGATATATTATTATGTGGGGAATTGTATCCTTTAGAACTGGAAATACGTCACATTTATAATTTGGATGTCGCTCTTAGAATATCTGCCCCCCTAGTCAAGTGGCTTTCTGTTAGCGTAGCGTTCAATAGAATAGACTACGAATGTATGAGATTGACGTAGGCTGTAGATAAACGTATCTACGCTAACAGAAAGCCACTTGACTAGGGGGCTGAAGTATTTATTTCTTAGGAATAACAAAAATGAAATAAAGAATACTGCTATGTAACCGAAATTTGATAAAATAAGAGAGAGAGGCCGAAGAATAAAATTATAGTAATCCTAAATATCAAAATAATTAAGCTCTATCATGCGTACTGCAATTTATACAATTATTTTCACGTAACTAAACTAAAAACCTATTATTATAAAATACAAGTTTACAAATTATATACTAACAATAATTAAACACGCTTAAAAATCAATAATGAAATCAAGTTAAAATTCCACCTAATTTCAGATTTAAATACTTCGATAAAATCTACAGGACGTAAGAACCATTTTCATTCTACAATGAAGATTCTACGTAACAGCCTACGTCAGTAACCTTTATTATATGCGGAAATAACTTCTATTGCTTTCGTATTAAGTATCATATTAATTATACAACCTTTGATTGACGATTGTTTATAATAAGAGGTTAATGATCCTTTGTTGGGACGCCCTTGGACATGTGCCATAGCCCTTACATAGTGAATCAATAGTACATAGAAGTACCAATATTATATAGTTAAGTATATATCCTGATTGTGCAGAGTATCATTGTTATACAGACAATTAATTGTTTGAGCCAGTGATTAATACATTCTTTGAAATGACTGGCATTGGGGTTAACCATTGGACGTGGAAATTTTTAATATTCTTTAGAAATGTTTAACGCCCAATAGAATAAATAGGATATTATTTGTGGTTTCGATTCTTGTATCTATATTACGGAATTTTAGAAGATAATATGATTCAAATTTGCCCAGGATCAAAAAAATATTAGAAATAAGAAAAATAAAAGATTTTTTTTAACTTCTCGCCTTAAGGGCCTTCTTCATCATGAGAAACGTTTGGCGATTAGAGGCAATCTCGAAAGTTTAAGGGCCTTAATGTCTATGATCGGCCGTCATTGTAGATTGTAGGGGAGACTGGACGACGTTGGACATATGCTAATTAACTACGTATTTTATTCATAAAAATAGCGTTTGAATACTTACATGGTACCCTTTTTAACTGTCATGTTGAGTTTACTGAGCACGTGGTTGGGTCGTTTGTTTGAGCCGTAGTGTTTGTAGGCATTTTGTACGCACACAGCTTCGGCGCGCTTTTGTAACGCCTGGGGAAAGAGGAAATTTACATAACATACATTTATAAGGATAAATACAAGTTACCTGAAAGTGAATTTGAGAACGTAATTTTTTTTACCAAAAAATGTTATGTAGAGTTATTAGTAATGTCTATGACACTGTACAAAACATTGAAAAAGTGTAGAAAGTTATTAGTCAAGAAGTCAAGAAGTCAAGAAGCTTTCAGTACTCGGCTAGTGACATAAATACAAAGAAGCAGAAAAGAAGATGGTCACAGTGCCCACTGAGAAGCGACCAACGCTGGAATTCTATGTTCAACTTAATCTTTGTCATTTTTTTTCCTAGAGCTGGTAGTTTGTTTAATGATAATCCATCCCCGCCTTTGCACATTTGCATAGGAAAGGTCTTTGCAGATCAGTTGCCAGTTTTTAAAAGAATAGGGATAGGGACAGGATTCAGTGTCATTCAACTAAAGACTGAAGGTTTTGATTGATGTAATTAAGAGTAACTAGATTTCCGCCCGCGGCTTCGCCCGCGTTTTTAAAGGAAATCCCGCATAGTTCCCGTTCCCGTGGGATTTCCGGGATAAAACCTATCCTATGTGTTAATCCAAGTTACCCTCTATATGTGTGCTAAATTTCATTGTAATCGGTTCAGTAGTTTTTACGTGAAAGAGTAACAAACATCCATAAATCCATACATCCATACATCCATTCATCCATACATCCATACAAACTTTCGCCTTTATAATAGTATTAAGAAAGATTAAGATAAGATAACATAGGGATAATACTTACGATCGTATTTTGTTTGTCCAATGGTGTTGAAAACTGTATGTGACTCATTTTGGACTCTTTCTCGTCACCCATCGGCGACGGAGGCGAGGTCTCTCTGTAACAAAGAAAATAAACATTAGTTTTATGCAATAAAATAATTACTACTATGAATACAATTGTATGATATGACATGATTTCCTGTGCTGGTAATTTTTGTATACAATGTCACAAAAAGTAAAGTTAGTGCTGAGATATTTTTATTATTTCTTTTTTTTTATATACACATTCTACTAAGCCTACTAACCAATTGAGAAAAAGCTTAATATTATAGAACCAACACTCTGACAACACAAAACACATTTATCGTATTTAATGCAGTGGAACGCAGGTGAGAGTTGATACATTGAGAAGGTCGAGTTTCGACCCCCGGGCGATCCTAGTCATTATTATATGAAATTCTTTTATTGTTTGTAGCTTTCACATTATCGAACTTCTTTAAACCTTTGAATAGAAATCGTCTTATGGTGCACTAGCTGTGCTCCGCGGTTTCACCCGCGTTTTAGCGTGATGATAAATAATTAAATAGCCTATAGCCTTCCTCGATAAACGGGCAATCTAACACCGAAAGAATTTTTAAAATCGGACCAGTAGTTCCTGAGATTGGCGCGTTCAAACAAACAAACAAACTTTTCACCTTTATAATATTAGTATAGAATATAGATGAGCTAACGCTCATTCTAACCCCACTAATCACTATGTCAAAGTCTTGTGTAAACAGGCGTAGAGCATTCTTTCGTTGTTCTTAGTGCGTTCGAAAAGATTCTATGCAATGTTCTAATACTGAACAACACTGAATACGAGTTTTCGGTTACACTAAAAGATCACGAAATAATTCTCTTGCTCTAGCTGTAGCTCTATGTTCGTTTGATCTAAATGCACCGGCACAGAATCATTCGCGTACATCTTTTCGGAATAGTTATAAAATTAAAAACTTATTTTTCATATATATTTTTTAGAGTTTCAATTCTCAGCTTGTAAAAATTACAGTCATGAAATTGTCATTAGTTAATTTCTTTTGTTTAATAAACACAAATAAATATTTACATAGGAAAGTTAATCGTGATTCATTCCACAGTTGTCTGGCTCTTTCATTAAATACCAAGTCATATTCGAATTGCAATAACCGCAATATTCAATAGAAGTACACTAAATAATTGGCACAAACCGCAAAAAGGATAAAGTACTTATAGGTCATTGCCTTATTATTTACTACCGAGAATTTGTAACCGTAGTGTCAATATTAACTGTGGTCTTAATTAAATTTGATTTACTGAATAGGAAAGTTGGCGCAGGCATTCAGTTACTTTTGTAGATTTTAGTTTAACTTTTAAATTTCAAAATTACTCTTTACTACTAATACTACAACTTTATTAAATAAATATTTACTTCAGTTACCTAAACCATGTAAAAAGGCTTATAATGCCTAGTAATAATAATAATAAACACTGTATTGCACACACAAACATAACAAAATCAAACAAAAAAAAATATAAACAAAGTAATATAGAGCGGTACAAAATAGGCGGCCTTATCGCTAATAAGCGATGTCTTCCAGGCAACCTTAGGATATAGGAAAAGTTTGAATAAAAATAAACAAGTAGAAGGTGCAGTACCTATAGTAGGTACCTATTTGGAATGAATTAATAGTATACGTTGTTGAAAAGTGTCTGAAGACATATAACGACGACAAAGTAAACTATTATATAATTACAATGAATTACATAAAATTGCATTGGTCTCTAACTACAATTTTCTAACAATAAAAGACGGATCGAAACAAAAAGACAAACATAATATGTATTATTATGTATAGCATAGTTACTAGTGTGGTTACTAGCGTACTATTATATTATCTGTGGCATAGTAGATGCATCTAGCAGTCTACAGATTAAAAATTCTTTGAGCGTATGTTTTGACACATTGCTCACGGTCGCGTGGTGAAATGATTGCGATAAAATACGCGACGAAACTGACAGACGTATACCCGTCCCTTTCGCACTCGACCTTGGCGGGTGCAGTTACGTACTGCTATTTCTTTTTAACGTAATTTGACGCATATCATAGTGATGTGTGTAGATTTTATAATTGTAGACACGCTTAATTTATTGTTGGGCTGGTAAGTTACTAAATAGTTTTGTAATTGTATTCAATTTAATTAGATGGATCCGTTATAATAATATCAATGCATTTTTTCAATGATTTTTCCTTCAGTCAATAATCATCTTCTTTCAGGGTTTTCAGAAAAGTATTTTTATGCTGGGCGTTTTATTCTACGTCTTTACTTTTACATCTATAAAACGTACATTATGGCATTCGCGATTCTTTATAAATTAATTATTAAGTTATAAAATGCATTATTTTAGCGCAATTTTCAGAACTGTACATGTCTGAAATCGTGTAGACACAACTTAATCACAACTAACTACGTACATACTGAGAATTTTAACACTTGATTCTTGTTGTGATTCTTAGAACTAAGTAAGATAACAAGTGGATTTATAATATTATTATTTATTTGAATCCGTACTACTTTTAATAAATAGACTAATAGCAATTCATGTGAAATAAGCATTTTTGCCACACCTCACGGCTTCTCCTGCGTAATCTAAAACTTAACAAAGTTGAATTTACTCATTCCTCGAGAACCACGCTATCCATTGGTAAAAACAGAATGAAAATCGATGCAGTAGATTTCAGTTTGTGCAGTTCCGGAAACTTTTTTTAAACTGTTTACTCTATTATTTAATCAAACAAAAACAAAAATATAATTACGAAATACTAAACGGTAATTCTTTCTATTAAATATTATTTATAATGCAATAATTAATAGGGCCATAATGAAAATTTTATTTCAGTGTTGTATAAATTTAAAATTTAAATAATAATTGTTACAAACACAATAATACATTGTTACATGCAATACTGCTGACTCACACGTTGTCTTTGTCCTAAGACATTATAATACATATAATGAATTATAGTTGTAATAAGTATTTAAAATTACAAAGGCAAGAGAATTAATTGCTCTACAAATCTATGTATGGAAGTAAAGCCGCGGGCTCTAGCTTATTATTTTTCTTCATTAACGATACTAAAACAAAGCTGAATTTTAAATAATACAGCTAATAAAACACTCTACAACTTATTAAACTATCATTAGTGAGCCTGTATTTTACAGTACATTTAATGAAGTGCCTACTGTTTTTTAAACACGTGTATTTATTTTTTAGCATTAATATATGAATGAATTATTATTATTATTATATATTATTACGACGACGCGGTTGGCGCAGTGGTCAAGTAACTGCCTACTGAGCCGACGGTCCCGGGTTCGATCCCCGGTCAGGGCAAATATTTGTGTGATGAACTCAATTATTTGTTCTTGGGTCTGGGTGTTATTATCTATATATGTATTTATTAAATATTATATTTATCGTCGCCTAGTACCCACAACACAAGCCTTAATTGAGCTTACTGTGGGACTAGGTCGATTTGTGTAATAATGTCCTATAGTATTTATTTATTTATTTATTTATTTATTATATTCTTATTAATTACATTAGACATAGGTGATATATTATAATTTATAACAAAGGTATAGATACTTGGAAGTAGAAATACGAGCCCGAATTTCACAGATGTAAATAAAAAATTTACTTGATACAAAATGTCTTTTCTCATTCCAAGGATCGGTCCGAATTTCAAAAAGGAATTACTTAGCGCAAAATGTATGTATGTATTTCCTCATTTACAATATATCAAGGATACACAGATGAAGTCAGAGCAATTTACTAGTGTTATGTTGTAACTATGTTCAATTACTTAGGGTTAGGGTCGTGTCAAAGTCGCACCATTGTTTAAATACAGATTTTCCGTACGGTTTTTGCAACAATTTGACTATTTTTTGTTACATCGCGTAAATCTGCGCACACAACAATATATTGTTACAAAAAACAAGCTGACATCTAAACGATGTAGGTAATACGAATTTTGCGTTTAGGATGTTTTAAATTACAGTAGCACCTCGTTAAGTCGAACCTCGATAAGTCAAAAACCTCCAAATCTCGAAAAAATGTCTTGTTCCCTTCCCTTCAAACCCGAAAACCTCCGTAACTTGAAATCTTGGCCCTCTGTTAGTCGAAATAATCACCGAGTCCCTCCAAGCCATTTTGGTACGTATTTTCACTCTATAACTCGAAAAATTAAATTTGACCTCTGTATCTCGAACATGGCAACATTTTATTTTACAATCTTTATAACTTGATCATTTGGACTTTAACAACTTGCCGACAGTGCAGTACACTATAATTGTTTCTTAGAAAACATTTTAGGAGTATGCGATAATAAATTTATGACTCGCGTAAACACGTGTTTGCATTAAGTAGGTATCTGATGACGAAATTATCGATTCAGTAGCTCAGAAAACCGATACTAATGATTAAGATGACATAGAAGACGTGAATAGTACATGCGCTCCATGCGTTTCCATCAAAGAGGCAAGAACCGCATTGAATACCTACCTTACGAAATTTTATAGAGCAAACCAGTATCTCTGAAGAAGAAGAATTTTCTGTTCTTTATAGACAACAACCAAATTATCTAAAGCAAAAAAAATACTGACTTTTTTAATGCCATATTTTTGAATTTTAAAATGATTTGAAATAATGTTGATTTATAAGAAATAAAAACATGTTTGTCACCTCTGCAAGTTGAATTTTAATGTACTTTACCTCTCTAACTCAAAATTTATAAGAATAAACCTCAAACTCTTTATGTCGAATCAAAATCCGCCTAAGTCGAAATCCTCCATAAGTTGAAAACTCTATAACTCGAATTTTTTGGCGTCTCCCTTGATATTCGACTTATAGAGGTGCTACTGTATTATGATTATGTATGATTGTGTAAGAGGGTAAATCGGTGTTACGTCAAAATTATTATTTTTCAAATTACTCTTCAATAAGGAAAACAAGTTTTGTTTTAAAATAAAGAATTGAAAGTTATTACAGTATCTCCTATGTACTATATGTTATTCTTTTATTTCACATATTTTATTGTACAAACGTAAACATAATTTATGATACCTAGTTATTTAGTTACATCATTTATTTTATACGACTCTTAGTGCTAAAAGTGATTTTTTTAGCCCGTAGGATCGAGGAAAATAACATAAGAAATAAATATAAAGTCAGTTGCAAAAGATTTCGTTAAAAATATTAATCGTCGAAACTCGAGGTTATTATGAATGATCGAGAAATTTAATAACATTCAAGAATTAAATATTATTATATAATTATTTTAAGAGACCGCATAAGGATCGTTTTATAATTAAAAATGCTTATATAATGCTACCTGAGGGCATTGATATTATATCGTTTATAGTACAAAAATAGATATTGAAATTATGTTTATAAGTATGCATACATTTACTATAGAAGAATTAATTCAAGAATCATATAATAAAAATCTTTCTTAATACTATTATAAAGGCGAAAGTTTGTATGGATGTATGGATGTATGGATGT